>JAQQZT010000011.1:1900108-1911568 GCA_030068275.1 Clarias platycephalus
ATAGATAGATAGATAGATAGATAGATAGATAGATAGATAGATAGATAGATAGATAGATAGATAGATAGATAGTTTTTGATCCTGAAGAAAATTCCAGAAAGTACTTTAGCAGTATGAGGAGCATGTTTTGATACTTTATTACAACATATTTAGTGAAGAAATTGGGGGTAGCATATTCTGATAGACAAATGTTCTCATCAAATAATGCTTCTATTAGGTAATCAACAAGATGAACGAAAGAATTCCCAAGCTTGTTGGTCTTTGCAATCACAGAACTGTTAAGTAGCAAAAAAAATATAAGAGGTAGCATGGATTGTCAGAACGAGAAGTTATGGCAGTTGATATCACAGCAAGCTCTCACTATTCCAACATGTCTATCGCTACTAGTATTACTACTCAGTCTCTACTGTAGCTTCCGTGTCCTAAAGGCCCACAATGCCTGGCGTCACAATCTTAATGTGTTTTCACATTAGGCACGATTGATTTGTACCATGTTTTTTTATTTGATTTTATATTCCCCCTTTAAAGCAAGACATTCCGCACCAGTAGTTACTGAATATTTCATAGTAAATACAGTAAAATCATCTCCTTTTAACGGGTTAAGCATTGTAATGTGTATAACCGCCTTCAACTACGCTTTGGAGTCACTCGGGCTGGCTTTCCGAAAATGTGCTCCTGAAAGCCTCACCACAATTTTGTCCTCGCTGAAAAAACAAACATGGAGTCGGAAGGGAAAGGAAGGAATTGTAAACACCACTTCACGCCATTTTCCCCCCTGAAACTCCTTAATGGTGCACAATGAGCGATGAAGGAGATCAAATCGTTTTTTTCTTCTCTTCCTTTCCATGTGTTTGCCAGAAGCAGCGTTGTGGCAACACCCTCACTTTTATTTTTTTTTAATGCATGTATTTGTCTTGTTAAAAAAGTAGCAGTAAAAAAAAAAAAAACCTCGGATATACGCAGACGATTTAATGAAAGCCTTTATTGGCTTCTTTTTGAACTTGTCTTTATTTGTGCAATTGCAAAGAACAAAGTGACTGGGATTGTGGGATTTAACCACCCATAGAGAGAGAGAGAGAGAGAGAGAGAGAGAGAGCTTCCCTCGGTTCCCATTGTTTACTGTTTATGAGATATGAAATGGAGAAGGAGTTTCTAAAAATTTCCCACAATTTTACCGCATCAGAGAGCCAGCGTGCCACCCTATTTGCAAGAAGTGTTGTTATTCAGCATGCCCTCTGATGTACTTAGCAGCACTCTTGGGATGGATCGCCAAACTGGAAGTCGACAAAAACATTGGTGAATACGGCGTCTACTGGCATCTGTATGCTGGCGTGTTTTTACAAGGTGTGAGGAAACCGGAAACCAGGAAGAAATCCAAACAGAAACAAGGGACACGAACCCAGGAGCAGTGAGACAATGTGCCACCATGCCACCCAAGACTAGGATGAGAGCGGGTATTAGGTGCTGAGGCTTTAAAGCCAAGGATGTTTCTACAACAAAAGTTTGGTTTCACCATAAGGGACATTACTCAGTAACCACCCTGAATAATTCAGTAACTACATGGACTACATGGGAAAGATGTATAGTTAAGATACTGGGCTGATACTGGGTGCTTAAATGGTTAATACCGGGTGTATTGCACAAACACTTCTGCATGATTTCTTGTTCTCTACATACGCTACTTAACGCTATTTAGCAACCCGGAGAAGAAATGCTTCAAACTGTACGCTACAAAATGTTGGTGTAATGAACGCAGTATTAATTGTTTCAAGTCCCAGTACCTGCCTGGGAACCTGTTTCCACTCCAGCCTCCATGTTTGAAACTTGTTTGCGTCAGTCGAAAGTCAAGTGATGTGTGCTTACATTTTAGTTTTTTTAATTTGCATTTTGTGGTTTTTAAAGCAGTCGGTGCCAAGAGGAATCATAAATTAAGGTTAAGTGAGGTTTCATGTCTATTTAAGTCATATTTCACGTCATTTAAATGTCTTTCCTAAATGATTTGATTGTTTTTATATTAAAGATACATGATTATGTACAGTATCTATACTATATCTATACATGATTCTAGTTTTGTAAATTGATAATATTTCCGGGTGCATATACAGTACTGTATATAGTATGACATTATGTCAAATAGCTGTAATTACGTTGCAACACCATTGACCCATGATGGTATGATTTGGATAAAATAATGGCTGGATATTAAATCAATGACCTCAACACAATGTTGCAAATACGACCTCAAAACAACAGAATATCAACCTTTATCTACAGAATTCACGCCAATGAATGTCTGTTTAAACAACATTCAAACTGCATGTTGGCCTGGGTTCGAGTCCCGGTCAGGAAATGGGGGTATGGGGGGAGGGGGAGGGGGGGGGTGTTGTGGGGGGACCTGCATCAGCAGTACGGGCATTTCAAGAATGTACTTCAGTTGAGAGAAATATAAATAAACTTTGTTTTAAAGTCATATTTGCAACGCCGTATCGGGGTCGTTCGTTCAACATTACATCGGCGACACGGAGTCAACGTCGGTTCGACATCATTGCATCAAATTAATACTCACTAACTACTACTGACTAAACTAAATAAATACATACTAACTAACTGATAGAGTTCTAACGTCTGTAATATTCTGACAACCAAACATTCCTGCTGGGTCTATTAGATTAGATTAGATTAGATTAGATTCAACTTCATTGTTACTGCACATGCATGGTTCAAAGCAATAAAATACAGTTACCATCTAACCAGATGCAAATTATTATGGAGAATGAAATGTTATTATATACAATATGTGTTTACAGTTTATTACTTATCCTCCTTTAATCGTACATGTTTACTGTATCTGTTCTGCATTAGTGCTTCAGTACAAAGCGCAGATTTTATACTTCGAAACAATTTTATTTAAAATAAAAAGTTATTAAAGAAAGTGACATCACAATGAGGGCAAATTTTTACACCAGAAAAAAAAAAAAAGAAGAAGCGAGAAAGAAATTCTCCAAAAATGTCTGGAACAACCTTATTATAAAATTTTCTTTATAAACGTGCACAGCAGCATCTCCAAGACAACGGACTCACACAACATACTGATTTAATCTCTCCCTTTACTTTACTGTCTAAATGTTTTATTTTATTCTTATTTATGTGTCTTCGCTTTGACAGGGTTTCCTTTACACACTATATTTTGGTTTAACCCCAAAATGCAAACAAGGACATTGTGGAAAATGGAACAGTTATTAATTTCAGTTCAGCGCTTTCTACAGCAGGCAGAGAGAGAGAGAGAGAGAGAGAGAGAGAGAATCTTAGCGAGGCAGCGGATCAGACCACACGATCAGATCTGTTCGCCTGTAAACGCCTGAGATATTTAAGAGCAGTGCCAGCTGCTTGCGGAATCCGTGTCGAGAACGAAGGCAGAAATTAGCCGGATACAGGAAGATCTCGTCTCCCTCAGCAGCCGCACACACACACACACACACACACACACCCCTGAACACGCACACAAAACCATGTTCCGGCCTAAAAACACCCGGCTTGGCTCGGGTTCCCTTCTTTCCTGCACTACTCTTTAATCTGTCCATGGGCGAGAGAGAGATATCCTCATTCACCCGCCCCTTTTCTTCCAGTAAAATATGGGGAGACCGAGAAGGAAAATAAGATGGAATGAAGGAGAGTGAGAGAGAGAGATTCATTATTAAAACATTATTAATTCCAAAACCTTACCATGTTTCAGGCCAAAGGAAGGTTAAAAAAGTAAAACCTATCTTTTTTTCGACTAGGGAAGAAAAGATAATAACAGGATACCCTGAGTGTGTGTATGATAGAGAGAGAGAGAGAGAAATAGATATATAGAGAGAAAGAAGGAGAGGAACGGATGAATGTGTGTGTGTTTGTGGTGACTGAAGGTTCTCTGTGTTTCCAGGAGTTTGTGGTGAGTTTGTGGTCGTGGGGTTCTGCGAAGGGCGACAGCCTGGCTGTGATGTTTCGCATGCGATCCCTCCGTCTCCATTCACGACCCCGAGCCGGTTCTCCTGTCTCCTCTCTCGCTCTGTCCACTTTCTGTGTTTTTATAACGATTCTCACATATCGAACTGTGAGCATAAGAACAGTACATCAACAGCACATGTTTGTTTCTTTGTCCTACCCAAGTATAAAATTCACAAATCATTCAGAACACTGTAGCTATATTCATTCAAAACACTTCATGATGAGTGGGCATTGGTGGCTCAGTGGTAGGTTTCTCGCCCGCCATGCGGAAAAGCCCAGATTCCCAGATTCCCAGCCACTGGATGTAGTGCCAGTCTCAAGCATGGACAAAAAAGAAAAATTGCGTCAGGACGACCGTACCAAAGTTCGGATGGTGACCCCTCGACACAATTACACATGTATTACAGTTTGTTCAACATTGACACGTGTTATGGGGACCCATCACAGGGCACCGGCACATACAATCACACCAAAGTGAACCAGGTGCTAATTCATTTCTGGTGCCAGGCTACAGCTGATTCAATAGCGAAGCTCCCAAGAACTGGCTCCTAAGAGAGTCATGTCATTACACCACTGTATACGTCTGTGTATATCTTTATCTTACCTTTCCAGCAACGCGAGTGGCAACTATAATAGTGTCATAAACCGGGGTACCTGGAGGAAACCCACCAAGCACGGGGAGAACATGCAAACTCCACAAAAACAATATAGAAACACGATTCGAACCCCAACCCAGAGAAGGAGGTGTTAATCACTAACCCGCCATTCTTTCTTTATCCATGTTATGAACGTTGATTCCTATCAGTGCTGACATCATGGTCGTCCACTCGCCATCCTCTCCTTTTTCATTAGTTAAAAGAAAAAAGAAAATGAGGCTTTCTAATTACAAAAAAACCCCAGAAAGAGCAAACTCCTCTCTTTGACTCCCCTATGTAAAAAAGCACTCACATTGGAGACTCCTTACTGTACGTCAAAGTTAAATAAAGGTCTTCTCTTAAAATGCTTAAAAAAACATTCATCATCAAAGCTTAAATTACATCAACATTGTTCGCTGTACAAGCCCTGTGAATGAACTGTTACCATAGCAACCATGGCGCATTAGATCTTGCTAGAATAAGCATATATAACTGCGCGTTTGCATAAAAATGTATCCAGTCGTCAGCAGAGCACTCAATGAGGAGTGTACAGTATAGTTAACGTTATGATCACTTGATTATACTGTATATATTATACTATAATTGGCTCACATTCAAGATGCAAATTTTTATTACATACCGCGACCCCCACCCCCACCCCCACCCCATGCAAATCATCTCCATTCATCCATTGATCCATACATCACCACTGCTTGTTTAATCGCCATAGGAAGCTACACTGATTGTCTCATCAGAACGTCTCCTTTGTTAGCGTGTCAGAACTGGCAGGTGATGACAATATAGAGATGAAGATGACGAGGAGCGCGGTGTGGTGCGAGGAGGCCCAGGAGAAGGTCTCTCTCTCTCTCTTTATTTCTCTATTAAAGAAGAGATAGCTGGCTTTCCCCTCGAAATCAGAAAAAACGAGAAGATGAGACATTTTTAGATGAACCAGAAGATGGAAAGGAACATATCAGCAACAAATGGTGATGTTACCAATGTGTTTAAGATCTTGCTTCATATTAGTCGTGGAGGTGTTTTTGCTCCTCGTCCGTTGACAAAATTACTTACAAATTATGTTTTTCCAACTAAGAGGTGGTGTTAAGGTCTGTCCATATTGACACCTCAGTCAAGCAGATGCTACGTCGTTCTTGTAGGCTATTGTAATAATAATAATAATAAAAATAATAATAAGAGCAAAAAAAACAGTCAGAGGATGCTCAGTGGTTAAGACATTGAACTACCAATCAGAAGGTCACACGTTCAAACCCCAACACCACTGTTGCGCCTTTGAGCAAGGCGCTCAAATGTAAAATGAGATAAGAAATCTAATTTGCTCTGGATAAGGGGGTCTGTAAAATGTGTTAACTGTAAACTGACAAAAGCATGTTATCCTTTAATAGCATAATGTAAGATTGTGGGGTCAGGGGTGGCTCAGTGGTTAAGGCATGGAGTATGGTTTGCAAGGTTCCAGGTTCAAACTCTACAACCATCAAGTTGCCACTGTTGGGCCCTTGAGCATGGCTGGAACCCTTAACTGCTCAGATGTTTAATGAGGGGAAAAAATACAACTTGCTCTGGATAAGAGCGTTGACCAAATGCTGTAAATGAGATATTTAGTTAAGCCGTAGATAAAATAACTATTATAATAGATAGATATTTATTAGTATGTTTTCGTACCGCCTCTTAACAAAAAGCTGGGATATGCAAAGAATAAAGAATTTCACTGTGTGTTCGTATGTTACGAATAAAGGCATCTCTCACAGCATCTTGATCATCTCATGTTCAATCTTGTGAAATGAATAAATAAAATTGTAAAAGATCACGTGATGTTATTTTTCATTAGTGCTTTAATGTGATGCAAACATCCTGGGTTAGTGTAATTGCCGTCCAGACGCAAGAGTTTAAAAATGTTATTACAGACGTCAGGGAGAGACCTTAATCCCGTCCGGGACGGAGCTTACAGACTCCGGCCTTAAAGGAAAAAGGAAGGGAAAATTTCAGGGCTTGGATGTCTGAACACCGTCGCCATTGACGTAGAAAGAAGGAAATTGCCTGCGAACTATCCAGGAGCAATCAGGGCACCTGTAAGCCACAGCGGATCTGCGGCGTCCTGGGCACGTCCGACGAAAAACGTTATAATCGATCACGGCCCGGGCACCGCTTTATAGGCTGCAGTTTGTCTGAGAGCGTTTGCAGGATTGTAAAGAAAAAGAAGAAGTGCTGTGAGAAGAAGAAGCCCATGAGCCCGAGCTGATTTATGCCCCAGGTCTCCTTTGTCTTGCCGGTGAAGTTTCCACGCTGTTAAGTGTCTCCGAGTGACCACAAAGCGAACCGTCATTGTCTGACACTTTGTTTTGTCGCTGCACTCCATGTGCTTTGTCTGCTCTCTGTAACCGTATACATCATCCCCCCCGACAGTAAATACTGAAACCTGTTTCCCATGAAGAATAAAAATAAAGCGATTAAAGTCACACGAAATTTCGGCACTGAATAAACAGCAGTAAAGCAGGCTCGGGTGAAATCCTGCGTCGTAGATCCCTGACGCTCCCATAAACCTGGCTTCCTATCAACATTTAATAAAATAACATCCTCTGCAATTTGCTTCAATTGATATCCCATGTCTTGGGAATTTTATTGTTATTATTTTTTAATAAAAAGGAAGGGGCTCATTTGATTGCGGTGTACCCTGAGATCCGAGAAGCTGGTGCAGTTCCTCACTCGATTCATCATTCATGGCTTCCCTCCGGAGATCTCAGGACAAGCCAGCCACTAATGAAAACCTTCCCTTTCCACTTAACAGCTCATAGATAAAGGGAGGAACTCTGAAAGGATAAGGACGAGGCCAAACGCACCATTTGAGTCTTGGAGCTTTCGGCTGCCTGGTAGCTTACGGAAGGCGATTTTTCCGCTCGCGCGGTGCCAAGTAACGATTGCAAAATAATATCTTGCGCCATGTCTCTGGAAGTCTTTACTGCTTCTGAGAACTTTCCTGCAAGAAGCAAACTCTTATACACCTATACACAACTACAGTATATTCAGAGCTCCTTGGGAGCTCATGTTTGTTATAAGTCCACCAGAAAGAGTCAGCGCTCTGGCTAAAACAGGCTCAGGGGTGGCCTAGGACCAGGCCCGGGTGATAACGAGGAAGCTGTTTGCTTTTACAGCGCGAGCCCAGAGCTCCGGGGTTCGAGGACGGCTGAGCCGCTGCCGACAGGGCGGCTAGGGAGTGATTAAGTTTTTAGGGAGCTGGTGGGCAGATATAGGGGTTAGAGGCTAAAGAGAGGGGATTTATTAGAGCTGTAAATTACAGTGAGTGAGGCGGCTTCCCCATTACTCCCTCCCTCCCTCCTTCCTTTTTTTCCCCTCCCTCGTCCTCCACAAAGGCAGCCCTCATCAGCGTACGCTCGGCATAGGGGGCACGGCACAAGCAGACTCGCGCGCTCCGGCCTCAAAGAAGCTTTCATGCTTCGTGCAAGCATCAGGTCTCTGGAGTTAAAAATGGCTCAGTGATGGGTAGGAAAAAGTTGGAAATTATTATTTACACAGAGCTTTCTTTTCAAATCTCACATTAACTTACAGTTCGTTTGGGATCGTGAGCGCACGCCGGCGTAACATGGGATACACTCAGCGGTGTGTCGACGCGTAAATAACGGGACGTCAGAACAATCTGTGCATCCTGACATTTATTTTATTTAAGGCGATAAATCTTCCGACACTGACTAGGTCACTTCTAGAAGCGATGAATACACACACTGTATTGGCTTCCAAGAAAGAAAACCCTGTTTCCCCTGGACCCTTCTCCGAACTGTATGAACACTTTTTTTTGTAAAAACGAACACAATTTTCACCAAGTCGCCGCTTTAATTACTACGGAATTTGGCCCACGCTGTAAAACCGTCACTTTGAAAACAAGACCCTCTTTTCAGGGCTATTTTTACAATTAACATAACAACTAGGGAGAAGGTTTCTGCTGTTGGATGTGGAAGGATTAAAGGGTGTTGGTTTTGTGGGTAGAGCATGCAACAAGTCTGAGCGGAACTCAAGTGACGCAAAAAGAGACGCCGACACGCGACAATCCGGCATCTATATAAATAAAGGAAAGGTTTTGTCTGTACATTGGTGAGAATTCGCTCTTTCAGTGACTTCTTATCGTTTCATACATTGGAGGACCAGAAACCTGTCTCTCTGTCTCTATGTCTATCCAGTCAAATTTTTCTCCAGCCAAACTTCATGACACGTTGCCACTTCTTCTGTATATGTCTAAAGTGTGAATCTGCACCATAAATGAAATCGAAATGTTGAGTAGAAGTGAAGTTATGAGCAGTTTTGTGCCAGATTATAAACGGACGTTTTGACAGCGCACTGCACAGCCGTCAAACTGTGGGCGCGTCTTAAATCCACCGCTCGACAGAATTGAATAAAAAATAAAGATTTTGCAGTATTTAGATATCTGCCTGAAGTGAGGTGGATAGTAACGGGTTACATTTACTACGTAACATTTACTTAAGTAAAAAAAATTTACTTCTATGAGTAGTTTTACTGCACCATACGTTTTACTTTTACTTGTGAAGAAGAAACGCTACTCCTACTCCTACTCCTACTCCTACTCGTTACTTTTCTAACCATTTAGTAAAAACATGAAGCCGGTAGATCTACCGCATGACTGTTTCACCAATCAGACGCAGCAACAATAATCACATGACTCCGTTTGACCAATCAGGTCAGGCGGCATAGTGGGGAAAAACCCTTCAGCCGGTGTTCTATAAATTTTTCCTAAATGTGATTCCGTCCTACATACGCTCACTTGCGCATGCTAATATATACTAATATACTAATATATAATTATCATTTCTATATTTAAAAAAAAATCTGACATTGCAATTAAAACAGTTACTCAGTAATTGAGTATCTTTTCACCGAATACTTTTTTACTTCTAATTGAGTAATAGTATTTTGAAGTACAGCTATTCTTAACTTGAGTAATTTTTTTGGCCGCCGTCAAAATGTTGAGTAAAAGTGATGTTATGAACAGTTATGTGTGTGTGTGTGTGTGTGTGTGTGTGTGTGTGTGTGTGTGTGTGTGTGTGTGTGTGTGTTGGCTTGGGTAGTACTATTTTGAACTATCTTGTCATATTATCTAGTGTGAGAATATGTGATTTTGATGATAACCTGGAATCAAAGTTCAAACTGGAATCCACTCAGAGATCTTAAATCCTGAAGGAGAAAATATCCATCCATGGCGGATGAAAGCTCTCTGAGATTTATTCGTGATCACATTTTTTTTTTTTTTAAGCTCCATGCCTCTAAAACGGGTGGTACGCTGACACGCTAAACCCAAAGTAGAGAATAAATACAGCCTTCCTGATTATTCTTGACATGGAAGGAGGTTAATATGAGCTACTTAATGCAGCAATAATAGGAAATTTAGAACCTTAAATACTCGAACCAGATGTTAAATTACATATGTTTAAAAATAAATGAACATATTTTATTAGGATGGGGTTTGGAAGGGCCGCGTAATGACAGGAAGTGAAATCTCATAACTGCAGCGCTCGGATGGAGGACCTCAGACCATGCTGTCGGAAGTGTCTCCAAAACCGAGCTCAAAAAATACCAACAAAAATAAAACAAATAAAAAATCCCTGCTCAGAAATACTATATCACGTTACTGAAACATTGCTTTTTAACCAAATTGAGGACATGCACGGACATACTACAGTAAGTACGCAGTCGACTGAGAAAACTTTCCCCCGTTCTAGGCGAGCCTGATGTTTCATATGGTGTGATCATTTCTCTCAGCTCATGTACAAGTATTTAGTTTATTTGCAGGCATTTTAAGAGGATTTCTGGCCCACAAGTGAGACTTTATTCAGCCTGCACAAACAGCAGGTCCACACAGGTTGTGTTGATCCCTTTACAGAACGCATACTGTGTTTTAGGGACAAAGAGACTCAGAGGGATAAACCATGAGACCTCACAGGCTTAATTGCTCCTCAGCAGCGTAATAAACACTAATTATGTGCAAAAATGACATTTTGGGAATTGATTTATAAAGTAGAGCATTGTGACAAATCGGTTGTGATGGAGGTGAGGACAAAATGATGCGCTCTGTTCAGATCGGTGTGAGTAATCCAGGTGCTGGTAATCTCTCTCTTTCACAAACACACACACACACACACACACACACACACATAAGCCCGTAAACACAATTACAAGGGGTGTTCAAGTCAAACTGGGACTTCCTGGTAAATTTAGAAGACTTCATGCATCAGTACGGTGATGAGATTCTTCTGAATGGTGCGTAACGTTTTAAAGAAGGCCGTACGTCCATGAATGACAAGGTGACTCGGAGCCCACTGCAGGTTAACATTCAGCGAGTGGAACGTCTGACTCCTGAAAATCGACAGTGCCAACTTATGGAAGAAAGAGACGCATCTGTCTGTGTGAACTGTACACACACTCATTCACCAGCACCACCTGCACGTTACAGGAACTCGGCTGGGAGTTATCGCCACATACAGTCCTGACCTCGCTCCAAGCACTGGGATAAGTGCATTAGTGTATCAGGGGATTATATAGAGACATAAAGAGTTTTTACTCTCAGAACTGTTCTGTTATTCTACACAATCAGAAGTCCCGGTTTGACTTGAATTATCGTTATGAGGCTAATTAATGCTAATTCCCGAGCTCAATAACTAAAAGATTTGGCCTTTTTATGGCTGTTGTTCTTCTTGTAGTTTTATTAAAAAATCTTTAGTTTTTTTTTTTTTACTCATCCCCAGTCCAGATAAATATTCAGATATTCCTTTCCAAGTGCGGACCGAACATGCCTCAA
>JAQQZT010000011.1:1911672-1934172 GCA_030068275.1 Clarias platycephalus
TATTTACACATTAAGTTTACTGAAAGTAAAAACAGTTGAAAGTCAGAGGACGTTTCTTTTTTTGCTGAGTATATGATTATAATAACATTTTTATTTATTTATTTTATTTTTACAAATATGGGTATATTTGAGGCATGTTCGGTCCGCACTTGGAAAGGAATATCTGAATATTTATCTGGACTGGGGATGAGTAAAAAAAAAAAACTAAAGATTTTTAATAAAACTACTAAAATAAAACTAAGTCCATTTGTGTGTATTTTCACATATGAGTGCACGTTTGGGTATATTTGAGGCATGTTTGGATATTTGCAGGTGCACTGCAAAAAATGATTACCGATGGCCAAAAAAAAACTACAAATTATTTATTAATTGTGTAATTGTTGTATTGTATTCTTATAATAGTGAACAGTAGATGAATTTAATTATATATTTAAGATACTTTCACTCATATGTGAAAATACACACAAACAAATGGACTCGCACACACACATGGTTCTAGTATAACTAGACACTTTTAATGACTGTGATCTAATTCCATCACATTCCATCGTGAAACTGACGGCACGCTGCACAGGGGGAATGAATCGAGTCCATCGTCGAGGCACCAGCTGTCCTCTGGAGCAGCACTGAAAGGGGTGTAATGATGTCACCCTGGTAGCTGATGTTCTGAAGTGGTACAGCATGTGTTATCAAAAAAAAGGAGC
Source organism: Clarias platycephalus (assembly GCA_030068275.1). NCBI lineage: Eukaryota > Metazoa > Chordata > Actinopteri > Siluriformes > Clariidae > Clarias > Clarias platycephalus. The sequence goes on from JAQQZT010000011.1 coordinate 1,912,377, forward strand.
AAGTTTTCCTCTGATGCCTGCTCTCCGGGACGCTATCAGCACGGACTCGTCGTTCCCCAGCCCTCTCGACTTCTGCTGCTTTATCAGACCTGCTGGGGAGAATGGGATAAGGGCGTGAGACGACCTGGCTCCTAATCCCGAGCAGGGGCTTCGGGCAACCGTATCACCAGGAGATAAAGACATCCGGGAAAGAGGACTGGAGGAGGAGGGTTAAGGAGAACGAGACGAATGAGTGATGAATGAGAGTAAAGTAGATTTTATACTTTAAATTCTTTTCTATCATTTGCCTCTCTTATCTCCTTTTTTAGGTCACAAACAGTCGCTGCATATTATACTGTGTATGTTTGTGTATGTAAAGAATAAAAATTGGAATTTGGAAATTTGAAATTTGAAATTGAATAATAATGCGACTTAATTGTGTAATTACTGAACTACAAAAAAAAACTTTGGACCTTAACAGGAGCAAATATTTTGAATATAGACAAATTGATCTAATATTTCTTCATTATAAACTTAAAATAAGTCAAGTGTATAAGATTGTTAGACCTGTTAATAATGTCAAGCTTAAAATTTTCTTAGTCTGTTGGCAAATCTGGAAATAATATTGTTAATGATTGTTGAAGTTGTTCCTAAACATGTCACGCTTAAAATTTTCTTTCTAGGAAAAAAAATAATAATAATAACTAAACAATGATCCAACAGAACAGGACAAGTACAAATATCTGCAATGAAGTTTTTCTTACATTTGTTTACAGTATTGTTTTTAATATAAATTCTTAATAGACTTGTACACAGACACATAGACGACTGAATAATCCATAGTCAAATCCTTAGCCTTTATGTTTGTTTTGTCTCTTATTTGTGTGGTTTGCCTTTATAAGATCTTCACCCATTTGGTACCATTTGAAGGAATTCCAGCCAGTCCTTCTCCATTAGTATTACATCACGCTTTACACTTAACCTGTCTGGTATATCGTCCATGACAAGAACACGCCGCTGGATTCCACAAGAGAGACAGAGAGAGAAAAAGGGGTTGAGAAGAATTCTAGGCCCTTAACCTTTGCAGGGATCTTTATGAATGACTGCAGGGTGACTGATTACAAGGTTGGAGCTCTGAGATGACCTAAAGGCCTGCATAGACCCAATGAAACCGAAGGAGGAGAGAGAGAGAGAGAGAGAGAGAGAGAGAGAGAGAGAGAGAGAGTGGAGGTCAGCGAGAAGGAGGCCAGATGAGCCGGGAAAGCGAGGCTTATCACTCTGGCCTTCCCTAGCCAGATAAGCCATGGTATGTCCTCTCACCTACCTCCCTGGAGCTGACCCTCAGGGGGAAGATAAGCCGGGGCTTTGATGCACAACAGGGCCGAGGACGTGGGCGGAGAGAAACGGAGATAGCGGAACGAGAAAGCAGGAGGACTCTTTTTTTGTTTGTTTTGTTTTTAGTTTTAGAAAGCGATCAGCGAATCATTTCCGAAGTGGTTCACAGGAGAACAGGATGCTTCTGCTCGATGTTCCAGAGGAGAGTGCATAGCAACTGATCTGCATGTTGTGGTTTGTTTTGTTTTGTCTAGCTAATGAAAGCTAAATAGCAAACAAATGCACACGGGGAAAAAAAAAATCCAATGAGGAGAGGAATGAAAGATTAGGATAAGTCATCTGGAGGGAGGGCGGGGGGATGGGGGGGATGGGGGGGGGTCGAGTGGGTTCGATTTTTTTTTTTTTTTTTAAACAGCACCAGCACCAACAGGCAGCCTGTCTGTCTCCATCTCGGCCGCTTAATTAGAAACACAACTGTAGTAGATATGCGCCGCCGCTGCTGCTGCCGCAGACCTACAGACAGCCAGCGCTGAAGCGAACCACACCGTACTGGTGGCTGTACAGAGGAAAGCCGTATCTCTCAGAGCCAAAGTGTGGCCTTCACGCTGTCCGAAAGGAGTTACCGTGACCTGGCTCTCACCATGTCCCTACCAGTGATAGGCCACTCTGTTTATCCGGCAATGTCATTTCTATGGCGAAGGAGAACACGACCCAGGCTCTTAGGGCTATTATCCCAGCAGTGGGGTAGGATGTTAGATAAACAGGTAGAGGGGAGGACCGAGGGGGCCGAAGAGAAGCAATTTAATTTAATGTGTTTCCTAACAAAGAGCACGTTCTTTTCCTCGTGCTTGCGTGTCAGCCTAAGACGTTTACCAAAATAAAGAAGCACCATTTCTGCTACCGTACTGAGACTTTCTGGTTCTACATTCAGGCATCATTTCAGTTTCTGACTTCACAGTCGATATTACATTTAGGTCACGTTTGAGTTTATAGTTTAGCCATTTTTTACTGTAGGGCTCAGGATTGTGCGGTATAGAGTGAATCTACTGTATGATGAACCGTATATTCATAAAAATAATGGATATTATTTTTAATCAACTATATAAACATGTCATTAAGCAATAAAAAAAAAGGTGGTCACATAGGGAAAAAGGTGGCACGGTGGCTTAGTGGTTATTGCATCTCCAGGGTCTGGGTTCGAATCTCGTCTTGGGGTCCGTGTGCATGAAGTTTGCATGCTTTCCCCGTGGGTTTCCTCCGGGTGCTCCAGTTTCCTCCCACAGCCAAAAGACATGCCCGTTAGGGTGTATTGGTGTTCCCAAATTGCCTGTAGTGTGTGAATGAGTGTGTGTGTTTGCACCCTGTGTTGGATTGTCACCCCACCTCGTGCCCAAAGTCTCCTGGGATAGGCTCCAGGCCCCCCGCGACCCTGAATACAGGATAAAGCGGTATAGACGATGAGACGTAGGCAAAGAAATGGCAGAGATACACATTATCATGTGTTTTATATGGTTGTTTTTGTTTGTTTCTATGAATAAGTTATAAGAATAGTAATAATAATAATATGGTCATTTTGAGAGTTTGACATTTTTGCAATGATTTGATTCCCATAATCCAGTAGTGCTAAAATGTACACCTTATTAATCCTTATAAAAACCTTATTAAAATGTACACATTATTAAACCTTAACAATTTGCTATATATAATCATCTTTTATCTATTATTATTTTATCATCATTGACCTACGCTGTGTTTGCCGGCACTGATCTTGATTTTTAAGGGTTATAAACATTGGATTGGTTTCTGAATCTTTGGTTGCAAATAAGTCCCATTTTCTGGAGGTCTAAAGAACCATTTAACCAGTTAATGTTTGTAAAAGCCTAAATAGTTTAATAGACAATGCTTCAACATGTGATTTATAATACATGTTGAAAGAAAAATAATAAATCCTGTTCTATGGGTGGAAACGTCTTGGTGATGTGTGGCCTAAGGATAATGGTTAGACTGGTTTGAGCCGACAGATAACTCAAATAGCCGCTCTTTACAACCGTGGTGAGCAGAAAAGGCATGTCGTATCTCACGGCTAATGAACTGCAAGATTCTGTGAGCTCACCAGGTTCCTCTTCTGTTAGACAGGAACTGAAAGTCAACAAAGATCTGGAGAAAGACCTACCTCCACCATTTCAGAGAGTGTGTGTGTGGAAATCATCCCAGCATGTCTCTGAAATACTCCAACATCTAAAATGTGATGATTAAAGTCAATCATAATAACATTGCTTTTGCTATTCTGCTGAAAGCCTTATTTTCCCTTATGTTCCTATTAAAGTGGCCATGGTGTGTATTACATTATAAGACTGAGCTATCATAACAAATGCTTTAATAATAAGCATGTTGATGAATAATATTCTCGCAGTAATATCACAACACATCTGCATGAACACTCGCCTCCTTTCATAGAAGAACTGACCCGTTTCTGGCCCAGTGGTCATTACCAGGGTGAATCAGTAACCCAGACAACACAACAGCCTGATGACACCAAACAAAAGTCTCGGACGACTGGTTTCAGTCAGGTGATTACCATGAGAACTCGTCCCTCCGGGTGCACGCTGGTTATGCTGCTTCGGCTGCTTCGGCGGTTTTTTTTTTGTTTGTTTTTATTTTCTTTCCCCGACCCATTATTGTCTCCTTTGGGAACGAACCTCTCTTGTAAAATTTTATGATGTCTATAGTGCGAAGAGAACAGCAGTGCAGACAGACATGCTAAAACTGCCAGGAATATATTATTGGTGACGCCAAGGCTTCCTCTAGAGCAACAGGAGCTTTTATGACGTGTCGGTGCCAAGCGTCGGCGTAATGAATTCTTAGCATTTAGGAGCTAATATGAAAGAATGTTTCCTTTTCCTTTACTTATACTCTTAATATTTTATAGACTGCATCATGTAGTATTTTGACTAAATCTCTTTTAAACAGACAGAATTACTGCACCTACACTGATCGGGCACTTCGTTAAGTACATCGACCCTATATGGCTTCAGAACTGCCTGAATTCTTGGCGCCATTATAGATTCAACAAGGTGCTGCAAACGTTTCTTAAAGATTTTGGTCCATACTGACGGTTGTACGTAAAAATCCCGTCTGGTACCAACAACCGTGCCATGTTTAAAGTAACTTTTTTCTCTCCATTCTGAAGCTCAGTTTGAATTTAACAGATCGTCTAGACCGGTCTAAACACCTAAATGCATTTAGTGGCTTCCATGTGATTGGCTGAATAGATATTTGCATTAAAGTGCAGTTGAACAGGTATTAAAGGTTGAAAGTACACAGTTTAAGCCGATGTATAATCTGCAAAAAAATAAGAATTTTAAGCTTTGAATCACAGTAGGAAATACTTGTATTAGTTAATAATAATATTGATAGGAATATTCTAATTTAACTATTTTAATTGATTTAAATGATTCTTGAAAAATATAAATATCTCATAATGAAAAATATAAGATATCTTCACTTGCTAAAACAAAGGATTTATTTATTTATTTATTTTGCAGAATGTTTTTTTTTTGTACCTATTTTTTAAATGTAAATTCATTCCAAAATTAAAAGGGAAAAATAAATAAATAAATAAATAAATAAATAAATAAATAAAAATAAAAAAAATAAAATATATATATATATATATATATTTATATATATTCTGTGTGTATATATATTTGTATATGTATATATATATATATATATATATATATATATTTCCACTACACCTAGCATTATCCAGTGCATGAGACGTTTCATGTCCTGGAAGCCACTCGAAGTCACCAAGATAAGCTTAAGAGGTTGGACGCATGTTAATACGAGCCTCTCGTTGTCCTTTTACCCCCCACCAAAAATAATCCTCCACCTCCTCCATCTCCTCACCACTCCATGGGTTCTGCTCGTCCCCTCTCTCTCGCCTCCACGGTCACCCCCTTCACCCCCCTGGCAGGAAAAATAAACTTGACCCCTTCAGATAGCAGGAGGTTCCTGGGGAGAGCCGACACCCCTTTCTGCCTCTAAACCCAGAGCCTTTGTCCACTCTCTGGTGTGGCTCCCAGTTGGCCGTGGCTGTTTACGCAGGTGCAGAGGTCGCATATCTGCCGAGAGTCGGGGGAAAGAGAGAGAGAGAGAGAGAGAGAGAGAGAGAGAGTGGAGAGCCCGGGGCAGTCTCTATCTCCATCTCATATCCACTCCAAATCAGCCGAAGCATTCGGACGCCCTGAAGTGACCTGTCGTTTATCTAGAGAAAGTCGTATATCAAGGAGATAATCAGATTGTGGGTCAGTGATTTTTATCTTGGAGAATTATTAGTGCAGAATCAACACAGCGCCATTCACTGGGTGTTGTTAATCAAATTAGTGGAAATGACTAGCAACTGTTATGAAGGATGTTATTTCAGTGATTATTTTCCTAAAAAAAAAAAAAAAAGAAGTCGAGATGTCGCAAATAAGGGAAAGGTTACAAAATTTAATATTTATCATGATGAAACTATTATTGAAAACACTTTTAAGCCTATTTCTAAACTTTATAAATGAAGAATTTCTAGATTTACCTTCAAACGTAATCTATTTGCAGATTGTTTTGGTTCTCTCTGTAGAAATAAATGCTTGAAATTAACTAGTAAATCTTTTTGCAAATTAAGAGACTACTTTAGTCTTAGTTTTAAATAAGAAATAGAAATAAAAAACATCTGCTGAAAGAATACAACTATTTATTACTATTTATATAACTATTTACTGTTACTATTACTGTTTATTACTATTACTTTATTACTGTTTTATTAAGTGTGTATATATATTTAAGTGTATATATATATATATATATATATATATATATATATATATACAGGGTTTGTTTATTTATTTATTTATTTGCGTCATTTGCGACAATGATAATTGTTAAAAGCGCTATACAAATAAAATTTAATTGAATTGAATTTATTTTCTTTTTTTTTTTGCAGAAGTTTTTTTTTTTTTACTTACTTCTTAACATAATTTCTAATAAATGGTGAATTTTAGAATTTGGTAATATTCAAAATATTTGGGCTTGATGAGTTATTTTTTGTTTTTCTGCATCGTTGATTAAAAAAGGGGGGTTTATTTAATAAAAAAAAACTCAAAAGCAAACACTAGTGTAAATAATGATAACTTTAATATAAATAAGATTTTAATAAAAAAAATTAAAAAAAACATGACGTGTCTGCTGTACAGTGTTTTTCCATCTGAGACTAAACATCTCTAACAGCTCGAATAAAGTGATATAATGGTCCTTGGAATTTGTGGAGTTTTTGGTCCCTGGATGCAAAAATCGAACAACATGTTCATAGTTCTGTACAATTTTAAACCACACTGGATGAAATGGTTAGTAAATAAGCGTTATTAAATAAAGTGTTATTTTCTACATGGCTAAACAATGACTCCTTTTTCAGTCCATGCACTTTCCCAGCTAGACAGTGAAAAAAATTAATATACTCAATCCCAAAATTACCCTAGATCCTTCACTAAACACTGTGTCTCTTCCAAACCAAACCCAAGACGTTCCTGTTTTGGAGACTTAAACGCTTTGTGTCTTATGTCTTACGTAATTGTGAACACTATAACAAAACAAATGAAAAGCAGAGATTTAGAAAGCATGCGAAAGCAGGAGCGAGGCTGATGGCAGCATGGCATTGTGCAGGGGTGAGAGGTTAGAGGTTGAGAACCTTATCAATCCCACATGTGTGAATGAATATGAGAGTGAGGATTCACTGGCTTGGGAATGCTGGGTGTTTCCACACTCCCCTAATCGAGCAGAAGGAGTCTCAGCCGTAAAACCCTCTAGACTGTGACCGAGGAGACGAAACGACACTCCCCTCACCACTTCATTAACTCGTCATAGTGACACGACACACAGACATGGGAGACTTCGGTACATATACTGTATGACGATGTGAATGGTTCTACTGATGTTCACCATAAAAGGGTTTTAATTCGAGCGGATAAAAGTACAGAGAAACTGTTAGTAGTTAAATAAAAGTTGTTGTATGGACTTCAAAGTCAAAAGTATCTTGTTTTGTTAATTAACTGATAAAAATCAAGAATTGAGACTAGAATTCCTATTTATGAAATATTGTAAATTTAAGTTTAATTAGTTATAATTAGTGGTTAGCGCTGTCTCCTCGCACCTCCAGGTCCTGGGTTCGTTTCTGTGTGCGTGGAGTTTGCATGTTCTCCCCGTGCTTGGTGGATTTCCTCCCACAGTCCAAAGACACACAGATTGGCCATTGGCCTCCACAGTTGGACTATAGAGTTTCCGAGATAGATGGATGGAGTTATAATAACCATGCTAAAATGAGTGAAGTAGCATCAGAGGTGAATGTAGGCCAGTTCAGCCCGGTAATGTGTCGCACCAAAAGATTCAGGTGGTTACGCAGAAGCGGGAAGAGGGAAGAGAGCAGCTGCCTGCCAAAACCCGCATGCAAAGCCAGTAACGGAAGCACTTTCGGCAAAAAAAACCACACCTGCTTATGCGCTGAAGCTGACTGATATCCAGTGCTGTATCCTCAGATACTGTGAGTTGGTTTTCTTACTTCTTTAAATCAAATTAAAATGAAAATTTGTTTCATATTATCTTTTTTATTAATTAACAAAACTAGCTAAGAGCCAAATGTGTGAACAAGAGCAACAACATGATACAATGCAATACACTGTAACGTAATTTTGGGGGTTAAAAAGAAAGAAAAAGGTTGAGAGTAGAAAGTTTTTTTTTCTTTTCTCTTGTAAATTTTCTTAAGTAAGAATCGATTCAATAATCACGAATAACAGAAATACCAATATTTTCCGACCTTGGTCTATAATCGAGTTTGTACTCAGACATATCTCATATTTCCCGCCTTAGCATTTGAGGTTAATAAAATTCAACAGAGTTTGTCAAATTCCGTTTTTGTCAAATTTATTTATTTATCAGATTATCGTTTTTGATCAAAGCTTACTTGCTATGCTTGTGAAGGAGCTTCTAAATGCTCGGCCCCAGTTGTCGGTGCTGTAAAAGCCACGGCCATAAACACCCAAGTCTACAGACCTTCAACTAAACAGATTACACCATTAGACGGAAGCTTAACACCAACTCACTGTCACACGCACACACACACACACACGCGCGCGCATGCACGCTCCAGAGGTCATCATTATTAAAATGTTATAAATTTTCTTTAAAATACCCATTGTTGTTGTTGTTGTTGTTTTTTTTCAAAAAATCCCATGACTCCTACTCAGACTAGCAAGAATATAAAACTACTTTCAGTACGGGGTAGCATTAGCAAAGAGAATAAAACAGGCTAGCAAATTTTGTACCTTGCTAACATGCACGAGCATGCTTCACTAGCTTTAATGGTAAGTTATTTTTGACTAAAATGAGAAAAGCAAAGGAAATGCTAAAAGAGAACGCTAGCTTGACAACCGATTAGCGCAGCACTTGTCGAACTGCAAATAAATGATTGATGAAGTTGGGCAAAAAAAGTGATCACTGTACAGTTAACACTGTAATTTTGGGTGTTAAAAAGAAAGAAAAAGATTGAAAGTAAAAAGTTTTTTTTTTTCTCTCCTGTAAATTTCCTTAAGTAAGAATAGATTCAATAATCATGAACAGCAGAAATATTCCAAATATTACAAGTAATGAAGTGCAATTATACCAATATTTTCCAACCTTGGTCCAACCTTAATATAATCACAAATTCCCCATCAGCTGATTGTTTTATCAGGTCTGTACTCAGACATATCTCATATTTCTCGCCTTATCGTTTGGGGTTAATGAAATTCAACAGAGTTTGTTATATTTGTACACGTTCCAAAAAATTCCCGAACTTCCATGATAAAAGAAAGGTTGATATACTGTAGTGCTAGTCTTTCTTACAATAAGAGATGACTATAAATTGTGATAAACATGCTCTGTAATAGCTAAACCCAGTTCCACCCACACATAAATATCGAAAAGATTCATTCTTATTAACAAAAGTGATAGATCTTCGCTGTTCGGCTTGCAGCGTCCTCCCTATAGACTATACAATGAGTCTGAGTGCGTGTGTGTGTGTGTGTGTGTGTGTGTGGTGGGTAAGTATGTGTGTGTTAGGTGGCTGAGTGAGTAGGGATGAGGGGGGCAGAACGTATTTTCTGGCCCACAGTTCCGGCAGGAGGAATGAGAAAGAAAAACAGCCCTGTGTCTTGTTGCCGGACTGGAACGCAGCACAAAACACATGGTCCCAATTTCACGGCTGTGGATGGAGAAGTGCGGGCGGATGTGGGGGCAGGAACAAACATGCAATCTGCAGACATTAATACCACGGTAATAGTCACATTCACTTAAAACCAGGAAACAGTTCTCTCTCTCTCTCTCTCTCTCTCTCTCTCTCTCTAAAAAACATAAACACTCTCGTCTCACATGTGTTCCGTTTTTCCCCACTTCCATCTTTCTCACTACTGACTCATTTTAACACACATACTTCCTCTCTCTCTCTCTCTCTCTCTCTCTCTCTCAGTTACAGTAAACTGCTTCCCTCTTGCCTGAGCAGGTTCTACAGGACAGGAAGCAGCTGTGGAGCTCTTCAACCTCTGGACACTCCGGATGCTCTCTGCAATCTGACGGACCACTTGACTTTGCAAACCAGAGTCTTATAGACCAGGCTTTAATTAGGACAGAAATCTATTTCCTTTCGCTTTTCTCTCGTTTCTTGCGCGCCTTTTTCTTCACCGACCTCATTATGTAATCTCAGCAATGTGATGACTGAATGAATAATAAAGCAGCCTTTATAGACTAGACAGAATAGACAGGCTATAATAACAAGACATTTAGGGTTTTATAGTCTTTAAGGTGTTATATAAATTCCTTGTTGTGGAAAAATGTCATCCTTGGGATAACCGGATTGTTTATTAAAATGTGAGTAATTCTAGAGGATTAATGCTGCTAGGTGTTGGAAGTAAAAGCAATATTATGAACATATTATAAAGCGAAACCTCGGGATACAAATTTAATCCGTTTCAGAGGCGAGTTCTTAAGGCAAAGATTTCGTATTGCGAAACGCATTTTCCCGTAGGAAATAATGTAAATCCAGCCACGCAAAGATATTACCAGTGTTACCAATTTCCAACAGTATAATCATATTCTTGCATATAAAAATAATCAAAACATTTAGAAAAGACATTAAACCTTAAAACTTAACCTTGATGTATCCTCTCAGCACCAGCTGCTTTAAAAAGTGCCTCCCTTTTCTTCTTGCAACCGTCCTTGCTAAGATTTTAGGAAGCCATGGTGCTACGTCTTCATTAAATCCTGCACAAAATGCAAAAGAAAATATATATATATATATATATATATATTTAAACTCGCTTCACTTGGCTTTCCACTGACGCAGGCAAGTTTTGAACGGCTCCTGGACATACGCGCAATTTAGCCGGGCTTCAGTTTGGCTCGGTTTGTTCACTTATATGCAGAAAAATACTTTCTATGTCGAGGCAAATTTTTTTGTAAAATTTCATTTCTTAAGAAAAAGTTTGCATGCTGAGGTACCACCGTATATGGAAATTGTTCCTTGTCAAGACACATAATTCTCCACATTACTATCAAACCTAACATTTGGTCTGACAAAGAAAGTGTTTCTCTGTCAAGGTAACTAGTAAACATGTGAGGTTTTGAGTTTTTAAAAGGCAGTGCATGCTCCCAAATGCGAGTGTCATTTTACAGTACCAGTCAAACGTTCGGACACATCATCTCATCTAATTCAATGGCTTTTCTTTACTTTTTTTATTTTCTGCATCATAGAACAACAGTGAAAACATCAAAACTAGGAATATATGGCGTATGGAATGATGTAATCAAGTCAAAAGTCGGTCATCACTTTAAGACATAAAGGTCAGTTCATCTGCAATATTGCAAGTGTAGTCGCGAACGCCATAAATCTCCCTGATGAATCTCTCCGCCATGAATCTCCCATGACTCTCATGACGAGACTTAGCTCTGCTGCAGCGGAGAAATTCTCATAAATCTCAGTTAGCGTTCTCATAAATCACCAATTAACTACGCACCCAACACATCAGATTAGAGCTCAAGCTCAAGTAGCAGAAAACATCTAAGCATCAACCAGAAGGAGATTCTTTTCTATTTTTTTTTTTTTTATGCATTCAGCATCATTTTACAATGTAGAAAAAAAATGGCATTCAATAAAAAACTGCGTCTTAACTCCGGACAGGGAGTGTACAGTATTGTCATATCTACTGCTTAGACATAACATTGAAATTTCATGCTTGTGTGTGAAACACACGGCCCTTAATTTTTTGCATTACTATGTTGTAACAAATAAATATATATACTGTAGAGGTCAGGATTGTGCAATATAGAGTGATATACCTTTATTATCAGTGCAACCGAAGCAATATGATGAACTAATGTTATTTAATCTTAACCAACTATACAAACATGACTGAGCAAAACAATTATAAATGCATTACACAGATACATATAACCACATGTTGTTATATTATGGTTGTTTTCAGTTGTTTCTATGAACAATAATAATAATAATAATAATAATAAAAGGAACAGTTGATGAGTTAAAAATTTTTACAACATAATTCCAATATTCTACTAGCGGTAAAAGTTGTGTGTTTTCAACATAATGATAACTTATTGTTGACACATCAGTTATACACCAATGCTGTGTTTCCTTGACTTTTTAAGGGTTAAAAAAAAGGTCCAGTCATAATAATAATAATAATAATAATAACTAAGAAATCTTCTCTTCTTAGTCATACGCTACATAAAATTGCAATAATATTATTACACAAATATGTCATAAGCCTCCAGGATTGCTTCATACTTAGTAATGTGTCTCGAAGGACCAATGGAACGATTGGTGTCAACCATCAATTTTCTTACCAATCCTATTCTCACCTCTTGTACAGTTAAGAATTCCTGAATCTCACCATCAATAACATTGATCGCATTGTTATCATGCCGAATGCTCCATACTATTCATTCATTAGATTTTACGTTTTTTTGTTAAGACTACTCTAGCAGGTTGCTGACCCCAGTTTGGCATGGAGATGGGAGAAAGCCAGCTTTCACATACGGGACTCAGTGAGGAGTGCCAGCATGGGGGTAATTAAAACAAACTAGCACTGCTTTCTCAGGTCCAGCCCCAAACAAACTTGTCTCTTCTATACATCCGTGGGGGAGGAAGAATGCTGCTGTCAGCAGGCTCCAGAAACAAGAAGGGACATTTGGGCCTGGGAGTGGAAAAAAACAAAAAAAAATCCTCCCGGGATCACTAGGACGTGACAAAACCTCTGGGCTGTGAGAGGCAACGTAGCCTCCCGTCGCACTCATCGGCCATCTTTGTTTGGTTAAGCTCTTCGAGCATGGCCAGTTTCTCGCCTTGTCAGTGTTTGTTCATCCTTCTATTTTAGCATTAATCTTCTTGTTCTGTCCTGCAGAGGAAAATTCCCAGCTGTTGTGTCAGCAAAGCCGTTGTAAAAGCACCTCTCAAGTACACAAACATGAAACAACAAGCCAGCAATGGCTGGGATGGCAAGTACGTACGGTATAGTAGAGGTGAGATGCTGAATGGGCAGGTATACACTGAAGACAATTAACATTTTACACAGGTTCAGTAGAGAGAGAGAGAGAGTCACGCTTGGGTTAACAATACACACTAGGCTAGAGTACTGTACTGTATGTGTTTGAATGAATTAAATATCCTACAGTATTAATGAGTTCCCTTAATTGGCACCACTTTTTACCTAACATGCCACGTTTGCAGTCTTGGCTCAGAAATAATATCAAATTAACATGACCACATGCAAGGTTATCAGGGTTAGGTCATCCTGTGTTAGCTTGTACAGATTTGCTGAGTCAAATTCCTGTCGACTCTGTAAGCAATTACAGAAGTTTGATTGTAAATCTAGATCGCTAATGAGCACGCCAAAGGCAACAGTTTCAAGGGGAAAAAATCTCTAACATGTCATAAGGAATAAAACCTCGAAGGAAACCAGTCTCAAACAGGAACCAATCTTCTTTTCGATGACTCCGGATAGTGGAATTGTAAATCATTACAGCATATAGATGGTAAAAGTGAACAATACTGATACATGACAGTCATGTCTTCTAGATGGTACATAGCCAAAGCATCAAAGCAATAAGTCAGTGTGCCAAAAGACACCGTACTGTACAAATGACATACAGTACATCAGGAGCTGTTCAACTGGTGATATTCTGACCAAGTGCCTTACCACATCTGATATTTATCATGGACATCAAGTTAGAGCAAAGCATGAATGTTAAAGTCTGCTGGAAACTGGCCAGATTAATCCAGGCAATCCTTACATGTGATTCGAACATGCGCCATGTTGCTGTCAAGTTCGTCCCCAGGCTGCTGACCCAGGAGCAGAAGGAACATCACATCGAAGTCAGCCAAGAACCAGCTGTCTGCCTTGGATGACCCGTCCTTCATGTCAGAGAACATTAACTGTGATGAAACTTGGGTGTATGGGTACGACCCTGTCTTCACAGTGTAAGAGCCATCTCATCTCTATGACCAAAAAAGGTCATTCACCTCATTGTGCATCAAGAATAGACCCATTCCCATGGGCCAGACCGCCATTAGCGAATTCTACAGCCAGGTTTTAAGGCATCTGAGGGAGGACGTACAGTGAAAGCGAATAGATCTGTGCTGCAGGAACCTCAAAACTTTTTGACACCTCCTTGTATCACTTTCTAAGCTCATGAACTTATTTCAAGTCAATGTGATTCGATTAGGTTTGTATAGTTATTTGAACATTGGACGTTTTCGCATAGCAGCTTTAACAGATGAAAAAAAAATTCCGAGCATAAATTTCAAATGTAAAAGTAAAACAGATTTAATCTATAGTTTAATCTATAAACAGCAAGCTAAAGGCGACGATGCCAAGGAAAAACTCCCTGAGTGGTTCGTCTTTATTTACGAGAAATTCTATTGGCTAAACAAATACGTTTTCATCCTAATCTGAGCCTGAGAGTGAGTACCCAAACACTTATTGGAAAGATATTCCTTATATGGTTTAGTAGTTCTAGAAAAAATTGTCTCATAGTGTAGTTGTCATCATTATAGGTGCTAATTAAGAGTCTGCACCTTTTCGATGCAAGCAGGTGTCATGGATCTTAATCAACCAAATCATAATTTTTTTTGCAGGTTTAAAACCTCATTTCATGTAACTTGGAAAACTACCGGTTAAGTTTGATGCCATATAATAATTGCTGATCTACTGGGAATTTCACATGTAACTATCTTTTATGGTTTAAAGCGGATGGTATGAATATATCCAGTGAGCGGCAGTTCTTTGGGTGAAAATGCCTTGTTGATGCCAGAGATTCATGTTAAATCTTGAAGCAGATGGGGCACAGCAACAGAAGACCAGACCAGGTGCCGCTCCTGTCAGGTAAGAACAGGAAACTGAGGCTACAATTTGAATGAGCTCACCAAAATTGCACAATAGAAGATTCATGGATGTGCAGCAAACAAATGAACAGCACCTGCATGATACTATAATGTCAATATGGACCAAAGTCTGTAACTCGGTCGTTCAGAAGGCAAAAAGGGGTCCAACCCATTACTAAGAAGGTGTACCTAATGAAGTGGCTGATTTTGCGTATTTTCAAAATGAATGTAATCAAGAGGAAGTCTGGAAATTCTTGTAAATATCTTTAAAAACTGCCTCATTTTGATAGAGATGTGTTATATTTGTTCAGATAGACGGACGGACTATTGAAGGACAGTCCTCGCATGCATGGCTGTGTCCCCGTATAGCAGACCCGGCCTTTAATGGGGCTGCCCAGGATTGTGGCCAAATACCACGTGGAACTCCTGATCTCCCGCAACCACATTGCTGCCTCCAGTCCAAACAAATACACCGCTCGCTGAGGCCCGGCTCAAATATATAGATCTTCCATTTTTAACCGTCTTTATAGCCATCCCTGAGACCTCAGTTGCTCCGCTTTGATTTATTATACAAGGATGCCATCTGAAAGTGATGCTGGAGTGAAAAAAAAGAAGAACGCAATCTTGCGGAGAGCCAACAAGCCTGTAAAACTTCCCGTCAGAAAAAGTACATTAAAAGGTTTACTGGATATTTTTTTTCTCCTACTCATATATTTTTTTGACATTTCCTCTTGCTTGAGTTATGGTGCCAAAATAAAAACTGGTGTGGCCAATTCCATTTAAAATGAGAATCTGAAATAGTTTTATGGGCCATCTGGAGAAAAAAAATGGATGTTTTTTTTTTTCTTGGAGAAAAAAAAAACAGAAACAAAATAATTTCTTTCTAAGTGCTAAAACAATAGTGTAAATTTAATCAAACTAATGTGAAGGTCATATTTGTGATATTTTTCCGTATATCTCATTGAATATTTACCAAACAGGTAACACGCCCGACGGTGGAATAGAGCTCTACTTAAATAAAGTGTAGCAATTGGTTAGGTTACTGCTGCCTGTATTTTAAAAGTGGCTTCATTACCCACCCAATAAAGGCAGACATTAGAGCCAGCTCCATGACTATAACCTCAGGGTGTGTTTCTCTTAAAATGCCACGAAATGGTGGAGTAGTTTTGCACAAAGGGACAATTAAAGTGGTTTAAACACCCTACAATTGCTGTTCAGAGTATCTGCAGGACCGCACAATGCAGAAAAGAAAACCAGTGAACCATCCTGATAGTTAATGGAGACACTGAACGAGCTACCTGATGTGAGGAACGTATCTGAGGTCTACTGGGCGCTGTTACGCTCGAGGGGTCAAAGTAACACTTTCGACTGATCTGAAATCTAAGATTGAATAAAAACCCAACATACTATGATAATAGCATGCGTTCATGATGGAACAAGATGTGAAAAGCATAATTAATAATGAATAAAAACAACAGCATTGGTGGTGAACTACTGTTTTGTGTTTCCTTATATCGTAATGTTGAAATCCAAAATTGTTAGCCAGGCATCTGGCTGAGACTTGGAGATGATCATTACTGGACTAGTTCCATCAACCATATGGTAAAAATACTTGCTTTATTACTACGCATATGCACACACCCACGATGGCTGCCTCATGTATGCTGTGTTCGCTTGGTGTGCATCCTGTGCGTATAAACGGCCTTGTAGAAGGCTGGCATGTCAAAAATGCACAGTGACAAATGTTGGCAGGAGAGGGGTACTATGTTAAATGTCGATATTTACACTAAGCCCCTGAAGAGTTGCCATGTTTGTTTAAATTATGCAAACTGTCTGATTCAATTCTCTGCTGCGAACACTATTGAAATCCTCTCTCCGGTAACACACATAGAGACAAATGGACTAAGGACGTTGGTTGCCAGTGATGATCAAGGACATGATGATTTAAATGAGGCTACTAGTCTTACAAGCAATTTAAGCAAGTTAAAAGTTTCAAGTTTTATTGTCTGTCATATTGCACGGTACAGAAACATGTCCCCCCCCCCATACAATGAGATTCCTTCTTTGCTGCGCATACACCCCCCAGAATGAATGTCATGAAAAAATACAAATAAAATAATAAAATACAATAAAATAAAACAAATCTAGGTATAAAAATTGAATACATAAAAAAGATATATTAAACATAGAATTAAAAGTAGAATATGAAAATATGAAAAATGCCAGAATATCAGAATATAAAGGAAAAGCAAAAATGAAAACTGCGTGAGCAGAATTATTCATTCACCTTCTAGGACTTAGACTAAGACTAAAATTAAAAGTCATGAATGACCACAAATATTCTAACAAAGACACACAGTGGACCTAGAGCAGAGCTGCAGGTCATAAAAGACCACAGATCCGCTGTGAATGTTTGAGCACATCCGAGCAAGCTGCAAATCACTAAACAAGTTAAACACCCAGGTAAACCACGATCACACTTTACAAACACCCAAGGCTCATCCTGATTCGTGCAAAGTGGTCCAGGATTCCCTCACCATGCTCACCATGTTGATATTTCTGTTTATTTGTGTGCTTTCCTGTGGTTCATTTTTTTAAACATCCTTCCGATGCCCGTTCCAGGTTTAAATCTGCACACAGATACAGATATAGAGATATTTAGAGAGTTAACAGCTATAAGAAACATACAGATATTGGCTCTGTTTTACACTTTTATCATGAATAAAAAGGCGGAAAACATGTACTGTATGTTTTTTTTTCTTCTTTCTCCTGGCTGAGAATTATTCATCCTTATTCTCTTACGGTGTCCTGATGGGCGTGGCTTCTTCCACGCCCATCAAGGACATACAGAATGGCTTGATGAGAAACAACATGATGTCTAAGCTCCTCCAGAATATTTGTAGAGACATGCAGTGGCCTAGTACTTAACTAAAAAATATTTACTCTATGCTTCAAAAACAATAAATTAAAGGTCCCATGTTGTACTATTTCTTTAGTTAACACTAATTTTGTCTCAGAGCTCTTCTAAAGTGTATGTCCTAATGCCTCGGTTGAAATCCTGCTCAGATAATGCATTTCTATACCTTCCACTCCATTGTGTTTCACTTCTCTTACAAACGTGCCGTTTCAGTGTTTATGTAAATGAGCTCCCGCTGAGCCACGCCCCTGCCAGAGAACACAAGAGCTGAGAAACAAGCTGGCGTAAGAGGTTGATCTTATATGATGAAAAAAATCTAATTGGCTTTATCATTATGATTCATATACTGTATATTTTTCACATTTTATACACATTTCTATAATTTTATTTTTAATTCTGTAAAGCTACTTTGCGACAAAGCGACAATGACGTTGTTAAAAACAATATACTAATAAAATTGAATTGAACTGAATTGAAATGAAGCCCAGTGCACAATACAAAAAGAAATATGAAAATTTCTGGAATTTTTTGTTTATTTTATGTGTTTGTTTGTTTGTTTACGCAAACTGGAGACCCATCGGAATGTCTACAAATGACTAAAAAGTGAATTTTCCATAATAGATAGATCTATTTACAGATTCGACACTGTACGTTATTACCTGATAAACCTCATTCACGCGGCTTCACTGATAAGCGCTACACATTTGACATCTGACTGCTTATTGAATACGATTTTTTAAAAGTAAAACCTGTTTAGAGACGATGTCTAGGGGAAAAGTTGCTGTTTTTCTTTCTGTATAAGTTTCCAAACTAGTTAAGAGCCTCACGATCAGGATGAAATTTCACATAAACGTTGAGGTGCTGATCATCTGAGTAGAGCAAAAATAAATCTCTGTAACAGAAAGGCAGTCTTTTGTACACATCGTCGCTATTTAAGTAGAAGTCGGTAGCTACAGTAGTAGAGGTATTATTGTCAAGTTAGACGTGCCTTTGTGTGTGTAATTGCTCCGAGTCTGGCTTTCAAGTGTAATTAGAATTTGTCCATCAAACATCAAAGAGCTGACGGTGAAAATATGAAAATAAGATTCTTCTCGGCTGTTTGTTATCATTAGTCAGCTTTTCTTTCCTTTACCGCTTGCAGCAAATGGACTTTAAACGCCTCATTTGAAAGGCAAAACCAGAGCTTTACATTAGTCAAATAAACGCATTTGCATGAAGCCATCACCCTGAATGAAGTCCCTATCGCCGCAGTGCGCCCATTCTCTAAGTGTGTACATCTCCCACCTCCTGTCTATTTGCTTCCGCTTCAGACTGCCCCAGTCGATATTGTCCTTCTCTCTTTCTCGTTCACCCTCACCCAGCGTCTTTGTGTTTTCTCGCTGTCTATCAAACCTTTTCCTTACACAGCCCTCAAGTCTTGACAGTAAGTTGTGACATCTCTGTCATTCTTTCGCTTTCACACAATAGCGAGGTCGCATGCTGGTGACAAAGAACGTGACTCCTGGGCTTCTATTTAAACCCTAGTTGTTGTTGTTGGAAAAACTAATACTTGAATATCAGGAAGTATTTTCCTTGTACTTTTTAGCGCTAGTCTTTTTTTAAAATCAGATTATATAGTTAAATTAGCTTTATTTGCACGGGATATTAACTCAAAATTAGTATTTGGCAAACGCTCGACTAGTCTGTGGCACAGGTTTATTTTTAGGTGTGAGGCAGACGCAGAGACGCGGACTCGGGTCCATAAACTCGGATCCTGCAGGGGAAAAAGGGAAGCTCTCGGATCAGTGTGAGTCTCCTGCTCGATGACAGCCCTCATCTCACAAAGCCGATTGAGATTGACATCTCAATGCAGGGGCCAGGGCCCGTCCTTTACAAGCACCATTTCACGGCTTTGTCCTCTGCCCAAAACCACCACCACCACCACCACCACCTCCATCTCCATCTCTTTCCCCCCCAAAAAACCCATCCAGCCAGAACCCAACCGTGCCTCTTTATCATCAGACACTCACATCAGGTTGGCAGGAGCCGGCGGGAGTGGTGCTGGAGGGGTGCTGGGAGGTCCCCCTCATTATACCCCGCTGGTCTTCAATTGGCGTCAAAACCGGCTTGTTTCGTATACTTAGCTTTTGCATACGAATGGCGAAGGCTATTGTCTGGCACTAAATGCACATTAAATCTGTCTGGAGGTGCAATCATTTCCCCCCCTCTTTCTTTCTCCCCTTTAATAAACTAATTAATTGGACAGCTCTGATTTACAGGCGGAAGACATCTTCAGTGCTTCATTTCGCTGTTTTGTACGCTTTCCCCATACCGTGCCAAGCGTCTGACATGTAACGATAGGATGTTTATAGTATTGCCAAGAGCACAGCGCAGCCGTCCCTGGGCTACTTTATCCCAGAGCCAGATGAGATTTCTGGCTTTTGTCTCTGGCAGCGGCTAAATAGATTCGTCCAACTGGGACAGCCTGTTGCCAGGGACACACGTTCATCATCATATAGCCCTCAGGTCAGCCTCTTTTTTTTTCTTTCTTTCTTTTTTTTTTTCGTGCTGGTCCAGACGGCAGACGTTGCACCGATCGGACCGCTCAGCTCGAGTCAGATCAGATCTGATTTACTGCTGGAAAAAAAAAAGAAATTGAAAATCAGTTTAATTTTGTTTATTGCTGTAAAAATGTTCCAAAAACCACACAGTGCTAAAAGAATAACAGCTAACATTTCCTGTTCTGATGTTAACTCTGGATTCTGAATGTTTAGTTTTGTCCGTGACGAAGACCTTGACTTGTGATTGAAAATTTGATTTTAGACGGGAATGTTTAAAAGGAAGCAGAAAATCTGGAACGGCTTTATCTCTGGATTCCTTTTTCTCAGAGTTAATAGATTTCAACAGTCTTATTCAGCAAAGACCTGGTTTGCTAAAGCACACAAGCACACAAAGAAAAAAAAAACAATTTGAATGTTATAGGAAGATCCTGAATATTTTTTCATTGTCTTCATTTATTTTATCACTAAAATTACTTCTTCTTCTTTTCCTTCGTCTTCTTTAAAGGTAGCGGATCAGGGTGAATTTTTGCGACATCCCCCATGGTGGGCATTGTCCATCTGTCTATCTACTTTCACTTTCAGATCAAACTGGCTCCAGCCCACATGCCGGGCACCTTTGGGGCAGAGACCCCGAGGGAGACTTCATCCCCCAGCTCGGACAGCTGTCATCCACCCAGTGTGGGTTTATTTGTTCCCGGTCTCCTCTGAGTTCCTCACACAATGTCCAGATCAAGTCCTCTGGTTTGAGGCCAGTGGGCTCCCAGCAGTCCAGCTGCACATCAAGCCTCTCATCTCGCCTTTGGTTATTCCTTTAATTAAACACTCGGAGAAATAGCTCCTGGAGAGAGACACCGCCACATTTCCAAAAAAGCTTGGCCACATTCACCAGGCTGCAACCTCCACCACCTACCACCACCACCACCACCACCACTCCACCCCCCACACCCTTTCTCCTTTTCTCCACACCCTTGTCGAGGGAGGTGGCAAGCTGTTCCGCGAGCCCCCAGCTCATATACATAATCCTACTCTTACACACACACACCCCTCGTCACCCCCACCCACTGCCACCATCCTCTCTTCCTGCCATCTCAATGGCGCTTCACTCCTTCAACCCGGAGCGACTCAAAAGGAGCCCGCGCCTCCCGCTACAACGGGCCCGTGGGCGCAGTGAGAAAATGAAGACCTCTGCACCCCTACAAATCCCCAGGAATTTCTCATTAAGAACAGGTCCCGGGCCCCTGAAGACCCCTGGGTCCCCCCCCACACCCTGACACACACACACACACACACACATTCGCCTCCCGCCCTCCCTTCCAAAATGTCTGAATGTCTGAAGAAGCTGACCCTCTTGCTTGGAAGAATGGACTACTCGAGTCCCTGTGTGTGTGTTATTCACCTTGCTCCTATTCTCCGCATACAAGAGGCTTCCCCTCGCCAATGGGACTTTGAAAGCCCTCGAGACTTCCTCTTTTTTTTTTTTTGAGAGCCAGATTTTTAATATGTGTGCATGCATGCAAGCAGTGGAAATACCTGAGCTTTCGGGATAGAGCTTTG
>JAQQZT010000011.1:1946082-1983294 GCA_030068275.1 Clarias platycephalus
CTCCCACAGTCCAAAGACATGTAGGTTAGGTTAATTGACGTTCCCAAATTGCCCGTAGTGTGTGAATGTGTGTGTGCCCTGCGATGAATTGGCACCCTGTCCAGGGTGTACCCCGCCTCGTGCCCTAAGTTTCCTGGGATAGGCTCCAGGTCCCGGTGACCCTGAATACAGGACAAAGCGGTATAGAAGGTGACAGACTGACATTCTGTAAGGTTGAATATTTTACGCCTTGTTTATGCGAAGTTTTACTTATTTCGTCCTCAGCCAAATACACTCCCTGTTCGGTAATCGGAGATCGGAGTGAATTACAGATGAGAAATTGTATAAGGAGATCGGATAAAAAATTTAGTTTTGTCTTACAACGACTCCAGCACATCAAAATTCACTTATACCACTTATATTCAGTTTAGCTTTTCTAATTAATATCTATTGGTGCTTGTTTACATTGAGACAGTAGCGCATTAGTAGCTTATTTTAAAGTAGATTATTAAATCTGCCACATAACTGTTCATAACATCGCTTTTACTTAACATTTTGATTTCACTTATGGTGCAGGTTAAACTTCAGGCAGAGATCTAAGGACTGCAGAAGTTTCATTAAATTCAGACAGACAGAAAATTTTCAGAGACTGATTTCGGGCGCTTCAATGTATGAAACGTAGAGATATCATTGAAGGAGCGAGTTCTGACCAATGTACAGACAAAACCGTTCTTTTGTTTATATAGGTGTCCCAGAGACAAAAATGTAGGAAACTAGTTAATTGAAATCCCCTTTTCTGTTGTTAACAGAATTAAAGGTTAGTTTAAAGAATAAGGTGTACGACATTAATGAAGCCATGACCTGGTTGACCTGGGCCTTCTTTAAAATGTCTTTGAGTGGTTTGAAGATCTGTTAAGAACAACAACCTCCTCATTCTTAAACCTAGGCTAGATCAAGCTCCTAAAGCTACTTACTACTTGTATCAAAAGCATAACCTTTCTTTATCAGGTTACAAATGCAACAACTTTTGGTGTTTAGATTTAATCATGAGACTCTGTGAAGTCTGTTAACTTCCGGCATGCACCTCAAGGCTGGACGTTAGGGGTCGCTGTTGAGTCAGTGAGTTATGAAGCAGCCGGAGCAGGCCTTAAACCCTAACACTACCATACTAAAGAGCATACAACAGGCTAGGGGGAGTACTATTTAAACCATACTACACAGTGCGCGGTTACAAACCCGACTTTTAGCACAGGGGGGGAAATAATAGTGTTCTCTCGAACGTAATGCGCAAAATAAAATAAAAAAGTTATTAGTGATCAGTGGAAACTGAAGTGTCTAAATATATAGAAGTCTAAAAGCTAAAAAAAAAATACCACGGGTTTTTTTTTTTTTTTTGAATTGGCAAAGAACAATAATAATGGAAAACAGCTTAGTGGTCTTCTTGATGTCTTGTGTAGGGCAAGTGTGTGTGTGTGTGTGTGTGTGTGTGTCTGGTACAGTAACACGGTGGAGAAATAAAAGATTGCATTTCTTGCACCACTTCCACACCCCCTTAAAGGAAAAAAAAAAAAAGACAAACAGATTAGTGCACACACACACACATTAATATGAACACGATTGTATTTAATTATTTAATTACGCATGGGGTATTTGGTCATATGGGGTGCGATTTGGTTTTACGCACACTCTCATACACATTCTCTCTCTCTCACACACACACACACACAGCCTTATATCCAGTATGTGGATTATTATAAACTGGTATCATCCTCCCTATCTTGTGATGGATTGTTAAAATGGCCCCCTTTCCTTTCCCAAACGCAGCCTGGTGAACTTGTCGGCTTCATCCTGCTCTCTCTGCCATGTGAGATTTTAACACTTTGTGGCCTGTCTCGGCAGCAGACTCCATTTTGTTTGAAGCTCGTTCTCGAGTTTAAAAAAAAAAAAAAAAAAACCACACACGCAGAGCAACCGTCCAAACCCCAAAACATGTGCGTCTTCAGCGTTGTGTTTGAATCTCAAACCCATTTTCATCACCTGAGCCACGAAATCCGTGTGCACGAGGCGAAGCTCTAATTGATGACGTGACTTCAAAGCACTTTTAAAGGTGCCCGCCTTTGAAGCAACATTGTATCACAATAATAGCAACATTGTTGCTCATCATAATAATAACAACAAAAACAACAGGAGCAGATTTGTTTTTACAAAGTAATAAATGTAGCGCACACAGGAGGACAACGAGGCGCGACGGATTGGCTGCTCACACACACACACACACACACTCGCATACACACACACACACACACACACATATGCGCGCACACACACGCAGGGGCTCGAGACACAACCGGGGGCAGGTCGGTACGCCGAGGAGGAAACCATCCCCGTTTCAATGGAGCAAAAGTAAGAGCCCTCCCGGTGTTGGAACGCGTTTACGCGTGTGTGTGTCTGTGTGTTTGGTGTGTGTGTGTGTAATGGGCGAATCGTGCTCTGTTTCTTTGGTTTGGTTTAGAAAGGGGCCGCTAGCCTGACTGTCAAGAATATGTGCTCAGGTTTCTCGGCCTACTGGGGCTGCTGCTGGGATTCGCTCTCACAAACTGGGGGAAAAAGGCTTCCGGACTGGGAAAGCGCAAGGCTCTGGGTGTCCAGGAGCGCCAGTGAGGTGTGAATGGTAAGATTTTTGGATGCATTTCCTGATTAATAAGACGGTTTATTATTATAACGGGTGCTCACTGTAAGTGTGTGTGTGTGTGTGTGTGTGTGTTAGGCTAAACATCTTTGAGCTGGGCTGCCCTGCATGAATTTGCAAAGCGCGCGCACGCGTGTGTGTGTTTGTCATATCCATATCATAACTTCTTCACTTCCTTTGCAAGATGACAGACTTACAGAGTGTGTGTCATGCATGTGCACGCAAGGGCGGCTACACACACACGCACGCACACACAGAGCAGAAGGTGCATTCCCCATGCACGTGCTTTGATGAATTGTTTCATCAAAGTGTTCATATTCATTAACTCTACCTGATTATGCATTAAATGTGCACTGACCCAATGGTGTGTGTGTGTGTGTGTGTGTGTGTGTGTTGACCTTTCAGAACACACTGGATCACACTTTATCACTAAAGCATGCTTAGGAAAAAGGATACCTTTGGGATTTGTATTTTCACCTTGACACCAGTTTGATCCTGAGTTCACGCAGCGTTACAGCACAACACCAGGACATGTTCGTCCTGTGTTCGTCTAAGTTTCCTCATACACACCATCCCGAAGCGCGACACGTGGATTGGCAACACTAAGGATGCATTATGTTGAATGTCTTGCATTTCCAAGCTCAAAAATGCTTCCCTAACTTTTTATTTTTAGGTAAAGACTCCTCAAACCAGCATATAGCAAAAGACATGAAACCAACATGGCTGCTCAAAGCCTCAACAGTGAACAGAATATCAGTTTGTGTTGCTCACTAGCGTTTAGAGTCTGTAGAAATAGTTAAAACATTAAAGCTACAAATAATATGATAAGCTTTAATGTAATCTGTGATATTATTATTATTTCAGGTTGAACTCTCTGTCTAACTTATTAATACAAAGAAATAAAATTTTGAGTTTAAGAATCTTACACCTTGTTTTTACACTAAGTTGTACTTCTTTCGTCCTCAGCTAAATACACTCCCTGTTAGGTAATCGGCGAGAGAATCACAGATGAGAAATCGAAGTAGATTAGATAAAGATAAAGTTTTGTCCTAAAATTCACTTATACCACTTTGGCGCTGTTATTTAAGCGGAAGTGAAAATATGACATAATCCCAGTCAAAATATTCAGTTTAACTTTTTCTCATTAATATCTAGTGGTGCAGGTGTTTGTTTACATTGACCAAGTAGCGCATTAGTAGCTTATTTTAAAGTAGATTATTAAATCAGACACATAACTATACATAACATTGCTTTTACTCAACATTTTGATTCTACTTATGGTGCAGGTTAAACTTCAGGCAGATATCTACAGTAAGTTAAAGTTTTCATCTGCAATATTTTTTAAAAAGATGAAGGGGAAAAAAATCTGATGAGGAAAAAACTCTTCAAAAAGATATCTGCAGAAGTTTCATTACATTTCTGTCCAGCTAGTTTTGAGTGACGCTGTGACGCAATCTGGTTCTGAGACAGGTTTCGTGTCCTCCAAGGTATGAAACGTAAGGATATCATTGAAAGAGTTCTGACCAATGTACAGGCGAAACCTTTCTTTTATTTATATAGAAGAATGGAAATATACTCGCTACAGTTAAACGGCTAGCTAGATAATGGCTAGCTTGATAAAAGGTGTGATTGAGCTTGTGTATGTGGTTGTGTGTGCGAAATGATTTAAAAGCAGAACACACTGTACACCTTCACACAACCTATGACCACCTGTCATGACACAAAATATGGTGATTTGATAGCATTGTTGGATGGGGTAGATTGGGCTGACATTATGCATAGCTCTTATTGGACTCTAAATTCACAAACTGGACCAACAACAAAAAATCTTCCTTAGTAATTATGTATCTATGATACTTCATACAGTGTGTATATGTGGCTATACCTAAGAATTTGCAATGTACTGACTTCACAAATGTTGATTGAATGAATTGTGTCTCGTTTGTCTCTAAGGCAAGTGGGCAGAATCGTCATCAGTCCTCCAGAAGAGACCCCTCAGTCTCGTCACATGGAAAACATTACCCATCTTAGTCAAGGCGTCTGGCCTTCATCCCAGCCTTCAAGTCTAACTTCCACTTAGCGGCGCAGAACAAAGGACTACAGCCTACCATAGAGTTCCCTGGAAATCCTCCAGAAATTCAGCGAAATCTTTCTGTATCTGTGTTTCACACTCAGGAATCCGCACTCCATGGCACTTTAAGCTAGCTCACCCATCTCCGCTAAGAAAAACATGGACACGGCTTTGCCTGAGACTAGGACTGACACTAGCACGCGCATGTCTCCTCCCAGTCCGGCGTTCAGTCTCGATTCGTCCAGTCCGTTCGCAAACGGCTTGCACTTCGAGTCAATTTTGTTTGAAGATGAGGAGGAAGATGAGGACGCCTGCCCAAGGTCTGCACACGAAAAGCAGTGTAGCAGCTCCTTAAACGAGATTGCTGCATCTACAAATTTGAAGCAAAAGCTCTCCGTTCTGGGTAGACGCCACAGTGTGTCGAAAGGCAAAAGAAGGACAAAGAGCTGCAGGTCAGTGAAACGAGATGAAAACATAGAGGAAGAGTCAGGCGGAGACAGCGATCCAGCCTCCCCGGAGCGCATCCATGACGAGGGTACCGCGGCAAGTATCTCACACTCACTTCCCGCTTCTGTGTTGTCACATCCAAAACCGTGCATCTTTATTTCAGTGAAGTCGAATGCTACATTGATTAAAGACAAATTCCACTCTTTAGAAGATTCCCCAACCCTGATGAAGAAGAAACGATGAGAGTATTTGTGCATACTTGTAGATCACATATTATGAATAGCTTCAGATTTTACTACAAGAATTTTAACAGTTTTTCCCATCACTTTTAATATCGGTCCTTAATAAAAAAAAAAAAAAAACAGAACCTTGAAACACATTTAAAAAGCTAATATTCAAATATTTTTTTTGTAGTGATTCTAATTTGTGGATGTCGATGCTGCAGTTTTGTTATGCCTGTTAAATTGTTCATTTTTGAGGCTTTGTTTATAGATTTTAAGATTTACAAAAGTAAAAAATTTAATTACATGAGCTGGAGTAGTGGAGACAGAAAACATCAGACAAAAGAGTTTATGACTGGACTAGTTAGCAGTCTGTGAGTTGACGTGTGTCGTGCTGTTGGTTGCATTAAGCATGAACGCTGAAGCTTTGGACGGTGATCTGTGTGAGCTCTATTGGATGGATTATTCCATTAAATACGGACTTACTGTTTGTCTGATTTGTTTCCTGGCTAGTTAGCCTTTTTGGCGATTTGTACTACAAGACTTGTCTTTGACTTCACGTTTATGGCTTAAGTTCCTACTTGATGAAATCTTATTTAAAGGATCGGACTTTGTCTGTAACTATGAAACATAATTTTGCGTCTGTCTTTATTACATAGCACACCTAAGGGTCCAAGAATTTCATTATAACAACACAATTAAGCAATTGTAACTAACTGTAGGAATTATTTTTGGATAATAAGAGAAATGTTAATTTATACTTAAATAGATGTTTATTTCTTGTTCGCCACGTTAATTTAAAACAAACCAATTGTCACTTAGGAGGTGAAAATCCCAAAGTCAAAGGCTCTAACTCCTGTGAAGTATCTAGAAAGTGAAGTCGTATGGGCCAAGTTTAACCGTAGACCATGGTGGCCATGCCGCGTGATCGTCAATCCTGCGTTGGAAACGTATCACAGAATAAAAGGTACGTTCATTTCTGTTAAAGAATATAAGCTAAGCTGTTCTGTTACTTTTGTACTTGGTTGTTGTTCTGGTTTCCAGAACCAAATCATCACCTATTGTTAGGAAACTGCGGTTTTAGATAAATTTTAGGAGCTCTTTTTAGTTGTTTATCATCAGTGCCATGTCCTGATTTAAAAAGTTAAATCATACTCGTGCAAAAAATCTATATGATTGATTTGTTCTCATATAAGTAAAACGTTTTCTTTCTTCCCCCTGTCAGAGCCGAGCGATAACCCCTGTCGTCAATATTACATCAAGACATTGGGAGAACCCGAGGAACTGGCCTGGGTCTCCGAGAAAGCCCTGCATAAATTTCTTGGTGAATATCAGTTTTACAATCTCCCTGGTCCAAAGAGAGGGGTAAGTCCAAGCTCGAACTTTTTATTCGGTCTGTTGTTGTTTGTAATAATAAACTTGTGTTAGATACGGTGTGTGTTTTTTCTCACACAGGTCCCCAAGCGGTTTCAAAACTCATGGAGCTGTAGTGTAGCCGAGGCTGAGGCGCATTTCCTGGATAAGCCCGGGATACCTGTTATCACGTCCAAATTCACCGAAAACAGGCAATTCGATGAAAAAACAAAAGATCAAGAAGATAAAGTACCAAACCCTGAGCTGCTCCTGGGAATTCCTGGAAATGGTTGCCAAGCCAATGGGAAGATTTCACACAAAGACCCGAACTTTATAATGAAGTCGAAATGCAAGAGGAAGCAAAGGAAAAGCTCAGCAGTGTTTTTTACAAAGTATGACAAGTTCCTCTGTGAAAATACAGAGTTAGAAGAAGTGGTGGATAGTCCCTATTCTGATATCGACTCTGTCCCGCAAATCCGCCGATGTCCCAACGGCAATGGCCGACCCGCTACTACTGATCAGCCTGTAAGGCAGCTCACAAGCCAACATGATAAAGAAGCAAAGAAAAGTATTGAAGTCCAAGGCGGACTGTGGTTCAGCAAAGCTGGAAAAGGACAAACCAGTGGAGTGTTTAGTCGTGCGGGAATAAAATCGGTGAACTGCTCATTTGGGAAGGTATCATGTAAGATCAAGATACCAGAGTCGACAAGTGTGAAGTCCAGAGACAACCAAGTCACGGGACCTGAGCAGCAATGTGTAGAAAGCAAGAGAACCCTCGACAAGAGAGTTGCAAGTCTCCCAGCCAGCAGGCGATTGATGACTAGAGCGCTGAAAGCAATGGAAGACGCTCAGCTTGAGCAGACGTCTAGCCGAGATCTCGAGCAAACTCAGCCGAGTGGTGAAACTCGTAGCGATGTATGTGTTAAAAAATCCGTGTGCAGTGAAAAGACAAAAGTCAAATCGAGCCGCCAGAAAAGTTCGACGAGCTCAGATTTGAAACCGGACTTAAAATCTGGTCGCGTTTCCAAGGCGTCTGGAGATCCGTCTGATTTGAAAGAGGAAGACGTTGCGGTCAAATCAGAGGACGAATCTTGTTCAATATCTTTCAATTGTAACGAGTCCAACCTGAAACAAGAGAATCAGGTGATTGAGGCGTCAACGTTTTCTACGCCATCTCCGTCTTCGTTTCGTGTAAATATACAAGACAGCGAAGACATGAAAGAAATAACCTTTAAGTCACTGGAAAATGAAAAAAATGGAAAGTCAGCACCGTTTCGTCCAGACGCGAATTATAAATACAGCACCTTCCTGATGTTGTTAAAAGATATACATGATAGTCGAGAAAAAGACGGCCAACCCTTGGTCATGGAACCTTTACCTGCAAAGAAGCTCATTAAAGAAGAGCCGGCCCTGATTTCTGAAAAACATCCGATAAAAAACAGCTTCGGTCGTGTTAAAGGCGTTCGTAACGGCTGCGTGTCTGGCAAGTATGGCCAGAGCAAAACGTCTAGTTTGAAGTCCAAACAAAATAAAACAAATGCAAAGTTTGGCCCGGATATGAGAGAGCACAACGGTTGTGCTGTTCAGCAATTCCAGAGTTTTTCTCCTGTACCAAAATCTGCTAAAAAAACAAGCAAAAAAAGTCAACCTGCTGTAAAGAAGAGCCTTACCATCCCCTTCGTGCCTTCCGATTTGTCAGCGAATGCGTGTAGCAGGAAGTCAGATAACGCACCAAGCACGGGGTGCAGACTTCTCAACAAGGACTCGGAGAAAAGTTTTTTTGGCAGCGTACCCAAAAAACGCTGGCAGAGGTTCGACCCGGACAAGGACAAGACGCCGAAAGCAGAGATCAGAAGTGACCAAAGACCAGGACAACCGGAAATGCCGCCTACAGAGCAGCAACGCGGCTTGGAGCCTGGTGCTGAGAAAACCAGTTCAACACCATCAGGATCAGCCTCCGAGATACCAGAGATAAACACAGCCAGTATAACTCCAAGTACCTGTGTGGCTTCCGGTTTCCCTACAGGTAAGATGAGAAGGAGAAATCGAATTAGGTCCTGACAGTTTTTGTCTGCTGGTCATGACTCCGAGTTTGTCTTTGCCAGAGAGCAAACGTATCCGAAAGCCTAGCAAAAGACTCATCGAGTGGACAGAGGAATGCGATCACATGTTCGGGACGAAGAAGAAACCCAGGAAGCAACCTGAATCTTTGCAGAAGGTAATCATTTTTAACAATGAGCTTCATAATAATTCATAATAAGTTTGTTGAGATCTTTTCATATACCAAAATATCGCTTGTCTTTCCCAGGTTATTAAAAACAGTTCCGTTAACAACGCCAAGAAATCTTCAGGCATCCATCAACATCAACCTGCGCCGAACCCCTTACCGGAAATTCAGACTCCTCCCCCTGAAGAGAGGTCGAAGACTCCTCCTATGTTGGAAAATACGCCATGTCCAGAGAGTCAGGCTGTAGTTCTGGCTGTAGACACTCTAACCCCGCCTCCAGAGACAGAAACCTCGCTGTATGGGGAGAACTGTTTTAAAGAACAGATTCTGGTTCAGAAGTCTTCCACCATTGGTAGGGGATACAAATCTTAAAGCTTGTTTTTGTTTAGAAATGGCGCAATAAACTGTACGACCAAAGGTTTGTGGACGCCTGACCATAACACTCATGTTGAGCTCTTGTTGAACAGCCTCCACTCTTCTGGAAAGTCTTATTACATTTGAGGGCGTGGTTCTTTTTCATTCATTGATGTGCTCAGGCACTGATGTTGGGATGTCTCCAGTTCCAGTTCATCCCAAAGGTGTTAAGTGGGGATGCGTTCAGTCAGGGATCTGTGCAGAACACTTGAGTTCTTGGCCCTGGTTTGGGCTCTTGTAGTTCTCATGTTGGGGAACTGTGATGCTACAGCGTACAGAGACATTCTATACATCTGCAAACAGTTTGGGGAAGAACCACATATGGGTATAAGGGCCAGGCGTCCACAGACCTTTGGCTTTATAGTGTATGTAGTGTGGAGTTTTATAGAGTTTTAAATTTATCATTCTGCGTCATTTTACCTACTGTCTCTTGTTCATTATGGATTGTCGGAGTGTCTCGTCATTTCTTTGTCGAGTACTAATGAGCTTCGACTCGAGCCCTTGCCTCAACTTTTCAAAGAGTCGAAGAAGTGGATTTAGGCTGAGCTGAGCATTTAGTCACTTTCAGTCATGCTCTTCTTTCCGTAAATCTAACTGCAGTTTAAGGGTTGGTTTCATCTCTGAAATACACTCATTCTGTAAAAGTCAGTCTGGAACTCTTCCTATGTTAGATCTGCTAACATTTGCAGAAGGAAATGTACTGTAGCTGTATGAGCTGCGAGTCGTGTTGCCAGATTGGGTGGTTTACTGCTTAATTGGGCTGCATTTAATCGCCCTGGGCTGAAAAATGTCTCTTGTGCAGGTTATAAAAAATTGGGCTGGTTTTAAGTGCTGTATGGCTGAAATTGGGTGAAGGTGTGGGGCATTGGTGGCTCAGGTGGTAGAGGATCTGGCTTGTTGATTGGAGGTTCACAGGTTCAAGCTCAACCACCACTGTGTGGCCATTGTAGGGTCATTAGGCATGGCCATTGACCCTACACCCCAAACAACCGAGCCACTGCATGAGGTGCCGGTCCCAAGCCTAGTTTGAAAATTGTGACAGGAAGGGCAGCTGATGTAAAACCTGTACCAGATATTGCCGATCAAATGATCCAATGTTGCGACAATAAACAGGAGAAAAAGTATAAATTAGGGCTCATTGTACTGATCCTACGAAACATTATTTGATAAAAAAAATCCTTTGCCATGGTGCTATGGTTCAGTTGATTGAAGCGCCTGTCCAGTAAATAGTCTAGAAAGTAGTTTCTGGGCTTGGATCCCAGAAGTTTGTCTTGGGGCAGTGGTAGCTCATCAGGTTCAGGTTCTAGGTTATTGATAGGAAGGTCAGCGGGTCAAACTAAAGCTCCAGTAGGCTGCCATTGTGGGTCCTTGAGCAACTTGAGGGGACTTAACCCTGTCTGCTCTAGTGGTGCTGTTTAATGGCTGACCCTGCAGATACAGTTGATCTGTGCCTGGGTAGAGAGAGAGAGAGACCTACCATCTGGTGGTATAGGTCACTTAGGTTGATGGCCGGAGGTTGAGCATGTCGCAGCTGTACACATACGGTCGCTGTCAAGACGTGACTATCAGTCCATGTGGTAAAGGAAACGTGGAAGGAAAATGAAGTGATGGTGTGTTTTTTTGTTTTATAATTTGATTTGGTATGAATCTTACACAAAATCTTAACTGGTCTTTAGGTGATGGCGTCTGTTTAAGCACAAAGAGGCAACGGAAGCCCACCAAGAAAATCCTAGAAAGTTCGATCGAAGCTGAGCCGATTCCGACGGCTAAAAAGAAGGTTCGTGCGAGACGTCTTTTTTCTCCCCCCCTCATATTCATCTTCGATTCAGGAGACTTTCAACAATCTGATCTGATCTAATCTAATTCTCTGGTAGGTGAAATCTCAGAGGAACAGTTCTTCAGGACATTCTGCTCATCAAGGTCGGTCAGTCGCTGAGTGAAATCGTTGAGCGCATGAAATGACTCTTAGATCTATAATATATGTGCGAGAATTACTTTTGCCAGTTTTATAATAATAATTCTCACCCGTGGTGCAAACGTTTGCCCGACCATTGGTCTATAGATATCCAGTTATCTTAATGCACAGTTTCTTAGACTTTCCACCTGACTGCACTAACATGATCATGTATTACATCTCCATATATCGTCGGTGCACCTTAATGTACAGTTACTTCAGTCTCCTCTTGTACATACAATCATAATGTACGTAAGACTGGTTTATACTGGTTAATCTGAAACATATTACCTCTTTAAGCACCTTAATGTACTGTACTACACAGACTACACTAATGCACAGTGCATCATAATAGGTCTTTAGATATTTTCTTTTGTACTTTTCTAAAGTTACTTTCTACCTTCGTTATTACAGTATAATGCTTTTTACATTTCACTCTCGCCTTGTATTCTACACCTTGTTTGTTTGTATTTTGTTTGCATAATTCATGAACTGGCTGCTGTAAGATTATTTCCTTTGGGATTAATGAAGTACTCTATCTATCTGTCTATCTTTATCTGTTCAAACTGCCTGGCCAAAAAAAAAGGTCTCACACACACACACAGTAATATTTCACTTGACCGTCTTTTGCTTTGATCACGGCCAGGCCGTATCGTTTCGATAAGCGTATGCAACGTCACAGCCGCTATTTCCATCCAGAGTCGTATTAATTAGATCTTGTATTGATGATGTGAGAGTCGGACCGCTGTGTAAACTCTTCTCCAGCACATGCCAAAGATTCTCACCAGGGTTCGGGTCAGGACTCTGTAGTGGCCGATCCATGTGTGAAAATGATGTCTCATGCTCCCTGAACCACTCTTTCACAATTTGCATTGAAAATATTACCAACTTAATAATATCTTCCAAGCAGGATTTTAATTCGAAGGCCACTTCAGCGTCTTTACCCAAGTGTTTGTTGCATGCACTGATCTTCCGCAATTACATCTTGTTACAGCACATTCTTCTTCTAAAGGGCTGAATTATGAAATTCATTTCAACTCTGTGATCCACACGGCTGTTTTTTCCCCTTTTTTGCTTTTGCACAATTATTCATTATTTTTTTTTGTCCCAAATGTAGGAATCGGTCAATCAAAAAGTAAGAGCAAGCAGCCTGCTGTAATCACCGCTGAAGAAAACCTCGCGGTTTCGGCGAGTACCGAGAGGGAGGTGGATAGAACCACGCCCACGAACCCCGACACACTTAACGATGAGACGACCAAGGACGGCAAGTACGCTGTGGAATCTGAGGTCAGTCCAGGTTCCGGTGTGTGAAAAGGCATTCGATGAAATTACATCACAGTTCTGATTTACTGAGACTTAAGGCGTGGCCCCGGAATGCGATGTATTCGTATATTCGTATATTCATTAAATGCTGCTTGATTGTACCATACGCTTGTTTGTTAATCAGATATTCGACCCCCCCGACGACTGCTCTGAGGCGAAGAACGAATCCGCAGACAACAGACTCTCGGCGGAGAAAGGGAGTGGCGTGTTGCTGAAAGACAGCGTTTGTCAGGTCAGTTCTCTTCAGACTGATGTGCAGGGTGGATGCTGACATATTTTATTAACAGTTTATTTGAACAGTACCTATATACATATACGCTACAAAACACATTCATAACCATCACATTAAAAAAACAGATGCTTTATAACAGGCTTATATCAAAACTCATCAGGTGACTTATAGGTATTTATACTGACGGCTTTATAAAAGGCTTATGCAAAGTTATGAATGTCCTTAAATTAAAGTGATAAATGTTTTCCATGTACTACACTATCTAGTGCTATCCTAATGTTTTATGAATCCCAAGTGATCTATACAAAGCATTTGTATAAAACTTATGACGCCACTTGTTGACTGTTGACATACACCTTTTGTAAATCATTTAACACCATTATACAAAAGCTTAATGTAAAGGTTATGAATGTGTAATGAAGCTCATAAGTAGATATTTCTGTTACCGTATTTCTGTTTTTGTTTTCTTTTCAGCCTTTGTGCGGGAAACAAGGTCACTGTGTTTGGCACGTGTATACACATTATCCACCAATTTTTGCTTCTGTAATATAGAATATTAATATTTAATATTATTTAAGATCTACTAACAGTACATCATAGATACATTATCCATGTGAACATGTGTAATAGACCTAAATCTGAGTGGCTGATGTACAAGATGTATGTTTAAACTAGCCTGATTTTGAATAAAATACATGCCACTGGCAACCCTGGTATTAATTGTTCATAAAAGGTTCATAAAGTGATCATGGGGCAGCATGATACCTGCCTCAATTGGCTTCCAATAGGGCTTGTTGCAGTTTCTATTTCTGACCACTAGGTGCCATAGAAACTCAATTGAAAAAAATGGAGCAATGTTATGAAACATCGTATTTAAAATTTCTTTTCCATATGGAATGTATCGCGTTGTGTTTGGGCCACTTATGCTGACTGAGCTTAAATAACAAGCATAAAAATGTTAAATACAAATTACTGTGCTATTCCAGAAGCTTCCGTTTTGGAAAACTTTGCTAGCGCTAAACTGCTGACCGTGTGTGTTTGTGTAGGTTTGTGAGAAACATGGAGAGCTGCTTTTGTGTGAAGGCCAATGCTGCAGCACCTTCCACCCACAGTGTGTCGGATTGACCGGGCCTCCACTCGGGAAGTTTCTGTGTCTGCAGTGCACTTCTGGTGGGCGTCGACGCGATCATGTGACAAGTGTCTTATCCTCTTATCCAAGTTATATCTTGTATGTGACTGAACTGAGAGATTTGTTTGAATTCCAGGCACCCACGAATGTTTCATGTGTAAGAAGGTGGGAGACGACGTGAGGCGCTGCATGGTCCCTGCCTGCGGGAAGTTCTACCACGGAGAGTGCATCGCTAGCCACGCCCTCACGGTGCCTTTGAACCGAGGCTTCCGCTGCTCCCTTCATGCTTGCCTGGCCTGCTTCATCATCAACCAGAGCAACCCGTCGGTTTATAAAGGTCTAAATCAAATAAAATTGTACAAATGCATACTGTTGTCACACACAACCAGGGTTCGAATCCCACCATCGCACAGTCCAAAGACATGCAGAGGCGTCGAATTGGTGTTTACAAATTACGCGTAGTGTGCGCGTGTGCGTGTGCCCTCCAATGGACTGCCACACCATAATTATATTATTATAACACTGTAATAGTGTTACAATGATGAATTCTATCTGCAAGTGAATGACCCTCCCTACATTCATCGCCCTCTACAGGTCGACTGATCCACTGCGTAAGATGCCCCACTGCCTACCATGCCAGTGATTACTGCATCCCTGCCGGCAGCGTCATCCTGTCCGCTAACACCATCCTCTGTCCCAACCACTTCACGGCACGAAAGGGCTGTCGCAATCACGAGCACGTCAACGTCAGCTGGTGCTTCGTTTGCTCAGAAGGTCAGCCGCGTCTTTTTCTTTAATTCTTTTTTTTAGTTGCTTTAAACATGTTCACTGTTGCAGGGTTAAATTTCTGGGATGTTTGTAATCGCAGGAGGTAGCCTGCTCTGCTGCGAGTCCTGTCCCGCGGCTTTTCACCGCGAGTGTCTGAACATCGACATGCCCGAGGGGAGCTGGTTCTGCAACGACTGTCGAGCCGGGAAGAAACCACACTACAGAGAAGTGGTCTGGGTGAAAGTGGGCCGCTACAGGTCAGCACCAGAACTACAAATATATTGTTTTTTTTTTTTTCTGATAAGCTAAGCATTCTATTGGCTGTATACTGAGAATACTCTCATGTCCACGGCGTTGGGAATAAAGACAGTAATAATTTATTCTGCGCTGTAAGATGGTGGCCTGCAGAAGTCAGCAACCCTAAAGACATTCCTGAAAATATCCTGCGAATGAGGCACGACGTCGGCGAGTTTCCCGTCCTTTTCTTCGGTTCCAACGACTACCTGTGGACCTACCAGGCTCGGGTCTTTCCGTACATGGAAGGAGACGCCAACAGTAAAGAAAAGATGGGAAAAGGGGTCGACGCCGTTTATAGGAAAGGTATTAATGATAACCTCCTACGGTTCATGCAGTTGCCAGTAGAGACGGAAATCGCCAGGGATCACCCGATACGATATCATCACCATACCCAGGTGCCGATACGATTTGTATTGCGATTCTGGTCTAGAGATGTCCGGACTAGTTTATATTTAAGAGGTCAAGGATCTCCTTTAAGACTTTAATACATTTCCAAATTCAATCCTTAACTATTAAGGTCCTTATTAAGAACTATTAAGTTGGATGTGGTATGATATTCCCACCATTTTATTTACACCAGTAACGTAGTGCATGTAAATAGGCAGAATGGTGCGCTTACTTTTTTTGCTAGCTATGATGAACTATAAAGCTACAACTTAAATTGTATTATTATCTGGAAGAAGGACGCCTTATTATATTATCTTTTTATTTGCATGAAAAGGAATGCAGATCCAGGACGTTTTGACAGATTGTAGGGGGTCTGAGAAATTCTTGTCAGTTCTTAGTCGTAAGTAAATAGTAAGCGATGACTTTGGCACGGTTTGTAGTGGAGGTGTCGTAAATACATCGTAACAATTTCGTAGCTAATGCGTAGCCAAGTCGTGGGTGTTTATAGCACGAACCATTAGTCCAAGCAGTTTAGGATTATGAGAAAGGGGTGGCCGGCATTGAGGCCAGCTTTCCCAGGACATCCGTTCACAAGCACCAAGCTCTAACTGAATATAAATCGATAAATGAAAAGAGTCTTCAAGCATTTAAAGCACTAGATGATGCGGCACAGTGGCGTAGTGGTTAGCTACTGCCGCCTTGCATGTCCAGGTTCCGGCTCCGATTCCCACCTCGGGGTCTGTGAGCATGGAGTTTGAATGTTCTTCCTGTGCTTGGTGGGATTCCTCCTGGTGCTCCGGTTTCCTCCCACAATCCAAAGACATGCAGATTAGGATAATTGGTGCTCCTGAATTGGCAGTAGCGTGTAAATGGTTGTGAAAAATGGTTGGGAATAGATATAATGGGCACCGTTGGCCTCCACGGTCCTTAGTTGGACTACAGAGGTTCCTGGATGGATCTATGATACCTTTAAACGCTCCTAGTGGTTTAATTCAGATTGTGCTCTTGGCTCACCCAGCTTTGGACGAAGCTGCTGAAAGATTCCGAGAACTGCAGGCAGAGAAGGAACTCCGGCAGCTCCAGGAGGACAGGAGAAATGACAAGAAGCCTCCTCCGTACAAGCACATCAAGGTATCCGACCTCACAGAAGTGCTTTTCTCTTCTAAATCTCTTATACACACCATGCCGAGGCACTTCAGACGTCCTCTTAATCCATCCGACAGGTGAACCGACCGATCGGCAAAGTGCAGATCATTACGGCCGACTTGTCCGAGATCCCACGCTGCAACTGCAAGGCGACGGACGAGAACCCCTGCGGCATTGACTCGGAGTGCATCAACCGCATGCTGCTCTACGAATGCCACCCTCAGGTCTGCCCGGCGGAGGAGAGGTGTCAAAACCAGGGCTTCACCAAGCGGCAGTACTCGCAGGTGGAGATCTTCAGGACGTTGTCTCGAGGCTGGGGTCTGCGCTGCGGTCACGACATCAAGAAGGTAGATCGAGGAACGAACGCCCAGCGCAGGTCACTCCAGTTAAAACAAGGTTCGAATGAAGTCTAATCTCTAAGTCTAATCTTATCTCAGGGCGCATTTGTAAGCGAGTATGTCGGCGAGGTGATCGACGAGGAGGAATGCCGAGCTCGGATCAAGCGGGCGCAGGAGAACGACATCGGGAATTTCTACCTGCTCACGCTGGACAAGGTGACACCTCTTACAATCATGCAAAAGTGTTTGAGAAAGAGTTACGTCTCATGTTTAATATCTTCCTCATTCCTCATAGGACCGTATAATTGATGCTGGACCCAAAGGAAACCAGGCCCGGTTCATGAACCATAGCTGCCAGCCGAACTGCGAGACCCAGAAATGGACGGTAAATGGAGACACCCGGGTTGGACTTTTTGCACTGGTGGACGTTGCTGCTGGTGAGGAATGTGGACTTTGTACACAGAAAAGACATGAAGCTCTAATCATCAAAGCGTTGCCTTAAATTCAATGCCTGGATTGATAACTATTCGTTGATGTCTTTAAAGGCACCGAGCTGACGTTCAACTATAACCTTGAGTGTCTGGGCAACGGGAAGACTGTGTGTAAATGCGGTGCACCGAACTGCAGCGGCTTCCTAGGTGTAAGACCAAAGGTAAAAAAATTATACTAATAATAGAAATAGAGCAATCAATGGAAACAATGACACTGTAATGACACTGTAATGACACTGTTCAATCATGAATGCAGGCAGAATTGGGTGGATAGCGCTTTCTTCAGCATGTATTATGCTGC
The DNA here is from genome assembly GCA_030068275.1 of Clarias platycephalus. Lineage (NCBI taxonomy): Eukaryota > Metazoa > Chordata > Actinopteri > Siluriformes > Clariidae > Clarias > Clarias platycephalus. The sequence goes on from JAQQZT010000011.1 coordinate 1,963,850, forward strand.
CCCCTAATGTTGGGTGAGACACTAGGTGTGGTACTGATGTGATTTTTTTCAGCGACGCCAATACTGATCGTTAATAATGAAGATTAGCGATAGCCGATATTTGAAACCAGTATGTATTTGCGGCAAAATTCTCGTTGTCAGAATTTAGAATAACTATTATTATATAGAATAACTTCCATTAAAAACATGCATTTAAGCATGTATTTAATTAAAGGACAACTTTGTGATGTTGTCTTAAAATAAAAAGTGAATTTCTTGGAAAGTAAATTTTTTAAATAAATAATCAAGATAGGTTTATAAAGTAAAGAAACGCCTTGCACCTCCAGGGTCCGGGTTCGATTCCCGTCTCTGTGTGCATGGAGTTTGCATGTTCTCCCCGTGCTTGGTGGGTTTCCTCCGGGTACTCCGGTTTCCTCCCACAATCCAAAGATATGCAGGTTAGGTTGATTGGCGTTCCCAAATTGTCCGTAGTGTGTGAATGAGTGTGAGAGACAGTGTGTGTGTGTGTGTGTGTGTTCCCTGCGATGGATTGGCACCCTGTCCAGGGTGTTCCCTGCCTCGTGCCCTAAACCTCCTGGGATAGGCTCCAGGTCCCCGCGACCATGAATACAGGATAAAGCGGTATAGAAGATGAGTGAGAGTGAGTGATTTAACCTGAACTAGTAGAAATTACTAAAAAGAACATCCTGAAATTTAAGTCTAGTTAGCAGTCCTGATTCAGCAGCATTAGATTGTGCTCACACAGTTGCTCAGCTTGCTCTCCAGCGAGACGGCGTCTGTTCCTCTAATAAACTGGAGAACAAAAATTACACATACAGATAATTCAAAAAGTGCTAAATATCCAGGCCCAGATGGGTCGGAATTGGCAGTGAAATCAATGGGGAAAAAATCCCCTGGATAACTCATGGATAGTCAGAGTACAGGTAGTCCCCGACTTATGAACATTCGAGTAACGAATTTTCACAGATACGAATGGACCACGATTCTACGAACATATGTAGATGTGGGCAAATCGCGGAAGTAGCCCACGTGTGTTGTACAAAAAATAGACACTGCAGTGCACCAGATTCCAATATTTACAATTATATGCAATATTTTCAGTGTGTAAGTGAATGTATAAAATGTCTAAAGTCTAGTATATCGTATATGTGCGCGTGGGGGTGAGTGAGACATGAGTCGGCCTTACCGATTTCAATGAATCAGTTCGGGAGCTTGATGATAGGAAATGTCTGTCCTGATGGTGGATAATCCTAATTTCGGGAAAAACGTCAACAAAACAGAATTCACAGTCCAATACAGTGTAAAACAGCGTCTGGGATTCCCCTCGCCATTTACAGGTGCAGAGACACAGTTACATTTGACTTGTGAGAGATATGCTTTCTTAGACAAGGTTATGGTTTTTGGCCACATGATGGCAGTGTGGGGAAAGGGCACAGAGATTTAGTCAAGTGGATTGGTATGCTTTACATTGTATTTTCGTGTCAAAGGCGTATAAGGTTCACTTTGTCTGACTTAAGAACAAATCGCACTTACAAACGAGTTGTGTTCCTGGAGCACGTTCATAAGTCGGGGACTACCTGTAATACCTTTACGCGAATATGTCCGTATGTATGTACAATATAAGCGTTTTTACCATGAAAGAAGCACTGTGTAATTGTCATGATTTGAGGTCTCTCGGTTCAGAGGACTGAGTACGTTTTCCGAGTCTTGTCTGAATTACGTTCTCGTGTTTCTCAGAATAACCCTCCTGCTGATGACAAGGGCCGCAAACTGAAGAGGAAAGCTCACGTAAAGCGCAAGTCACAGCAAGAGCTGACCAAGGAGCGAGAAGACGAGTGTTTCAGCTGTGGAGACGGTGGCCAGATGGTTTCCTGTAAGAGACCTGGATGTCCAAAGGTTTATCACGCAGACTGTCTGAACCTGACCAAGAGACCTGCAGGTCAGTGCCGATTTTATGCAGAGTGGCTCTCAGGTGTCTGTGTGAAATCCATGTGCTGTGTATGACATGATATAGTAGAGCAAGTCTTTAATGTTGTTGTTGTTTTGTGTGTGTGTGTGTGTGTGTGTGTTTAGGGCGCTGGGAGTGTCCGTGGCACCAGTGTGACCTGTGTGGTCAGGAGTCGGCCTCGTTCTGCGAGATGTGCCCCAGCTCCTACTGCGGGGAGCACCGTGACGGCATGCTCTTCATCTCCAAGCTGGACGGCCGTCTGTCCTGCAGCGAGCACGACCCCTGCGGACCCGAGCCGCTAGAACCCGGCGAGATCCGCGAATACATCCCGGAACACGCCAGCTCCTACCCAGTCAAGGCTTTCCCGCATTATCAAAACCCCGTCTGTCAAACCGGGCCGATCGACCCCGAGTGTCAATCGTCCGACGCTTTGCTGATGTCCTCCAGCCCTCCACGCAGTCCTTCGCTCGCGATCGCGTTTAACAGCGCGTACTCGCCCATATCCTCCTATGAGGAGGAGGAAAACTCGGTGGACCTGGAAGAGGACGTGGAAGAGGACGGCGTGGGAATTCTAGCGGACGCAGAAGAACACACTGGGTCAGAAACACGGGGTCTGAAAGTCACACTGACTGTATAAAGAGGACTAGAACTGTGCACGTGATTTCTTCTTCACTACAGAAATGTGGGAATCAGCCGCAGTGCGAAAGAGCGGTCGGAATTCCACGCCGCTTGCTGGGAAACGGATGATCAGTCCTGGTGGAGTTAGTCCATTCTTTCCTCTTTTTTTTAGATTTCAATCTTTGCACAATTTTCAGAATTTACAAGTTAAACGTTCAAAGCGTAAAAACGTGACACTTTAAAGAACTAGTTACTTTAAAACTTGGTTTGTTTGGAAGGGACCGAGTGAGAAACTTACTTTTGTTCCTCGTGTTAAAGTTTTTGCACTCACCACTTTTTTTGGTATTTTTTTTTGTTTTCGTTTGGTTTTTGTAGAATCCCTAGCTGGCTGGCGCAGAGCGAAAAAAAATAGTCCCTGTTTTTTACGGCTCTACAGTCGTTGTCCCGTAATCGAACGAAGGCGTAGTCTGCACTTAACACTCGAAAAAGGAAATCTCAAAGATATCCCGATTATTTTTAAAAAATCCTCCCCGACGCGTAGAATAATAATTATTTATTTCCATTTTAAAGATGAATAATTGAATTTGTTTTTAAGTGATGTAGAAAAGCCTCGTTTTGGTTTTGCACATTATGACTCTGCTGCTTAATTGTAACACCGAGGCATGGAAAAGATTCTTAAAGACAGACCTGAGCTGGATATGGATCAGGACACGCTAATGAAGCCTTATAAACGCGCGCTTGTAACGAAACGCACAGACGCCGATCGCAAGCCGTGTTATGAGCGCTCAGTTTTAACCTGTTATTTTAACTTTGTTAATTAGGTCTTATCTCACAAACGGTGGGGCGGCCATGTGGAACTCCTGAGAAAAATACTGTCATGCATACAGTAGCTGCTCATTTTTTTAAAGAAAAGTCCACCCTGAAACCCATTAAAACCCATTTATACTGAATGATCCCAGAATACAAAGCAGCACTGGTCCACTATTTGGCGAACTATAGCACATGGTGGTATTAGCATAAGAATTGATGTTTTAGAACCGTATCTGTGTGAGCCGAGTGAACGCACTGAAATACTAAAGCGCCGCTGCATCACGGACAACAGCATGGAACCACCAGGGGGCGCCCGGTACAATATTATTACGACACCTGTATTGCGATTCTCTAAGTATCACAATCAATATTATTATTGTTTTTTTTAGGTTTTGTTTAAATTCCAATCACAAATAATCCGCCCCTACCACACAGAATTAGTGAATAGTTTAGAGAGCACCACCTGTAGGAACATAGTGGAATTGCGACACTTCAGATTGCAATCATATAAATTATAATTGAATAAATAAAAAAAAAGGATCACCACACAAAGGAATCGTGATACGTGCCTGAATCAATTTCCCCTGTTTGTAGTCAGCAGGTAGTTGCACTGCATTGTGGGTAAGGTAGAAACCAGCTAAAAAAAGTCAACTGTAGAATTTCATCCCAAAACAAATGTAGAATGCCGTCGAAGATCGTCAAGGACAAAGATTCATATGCATGTTGTTCAGGGTGGATTTTTTTCCCCCATTTATTATTATTATTTTTTTTATCTTAACATCATTCACAAAGTCTAAACATTTTTATTGTATTCTGAAGTATAAATGAGTATTTAGTAATGACATCTGACCGAGAGAACTACGGCTGAGTGGATGTTCTTCACGAGGCCCTGGGCTTCTTTTTAATGCTGAAATGAATTGTATAAGCCACTCGCTGGCCACTTTATTAGGAACATCATGCTTACACTTTGCATTGCACTTAACTTGTGGAGGACATTAACGAGTTGTCGGCCGCACGTTCATCACCCAGGTGCTCTTTTGGTACTTCTATTGAAGTACCCTGAACTCATGCACTCATGGCTGAGACGGATTTTGTGATCATCGTGCTGTACGTTCGGCCATCATAAGATCGGTAAATTGCGGCCATAAAGGAATGGACCGTACTTACACAGGTTGTTGCATTTGATTGGGATTAAGAGATGACTGTGTATTAAGAGATTACACTACCATGAGGAACCTGACCCGGCGTCACAAGGCAGGTCGGGTCCAAGGATTCAACTCCTAACCTGTATCAGGACGATTCTATGCCTCGTCCTTCTGACACCCGAAAGGACGATTGAACAAGCAAGGATACAGGTGTTCCTAATAAAGTGGCCATTTAAGGATAGGAGATAGAGGCATCAATCCTCCTAATATTCCTCAGTTAACTTGTTCCTCAGTATGTCTCGAACACCCACCGGTGAATGTTTTGTTTGTTTTGTTTGTGGTTGAATACACACGAGGTGCTTGGATTCAGTCTCTGCTGTTAAAACCTTTTTTTTTTTTTTTTTAATGGGAAATCATATTTATGCAATGGTGCTTGTGTAGTTTTGCACTGGAGGCTAATGGACCACCAGCTAGCATCACACAATATCCCAAAAGAAAACGAAAATCAAAAAAATTTGAAACCACAAAAACAAATACAGTATGTAGCTTTAAGCAGCGATTAAGGGGGCCAAGCACTTTCTATCCTAACACCACTAAATACCGGAGGAAGACTGGACAATCAGGCTTTGCTCCCAGGGAGATATCAAAACATCAAGTGGCATTGATATTACGTCACTTCCTGTTTTACAAAGACGTGTTCAGCTTATACTTATTCTTATACCTCAAAGAATTATAGTAAATGTAGAATCACTTTATAACAGCTGAATGTTTAAACAATAATTAGAATATCGTCTAATGTTTAACGTCACCCTCCTGAGAAAAATACTGTTAGATGTAAGGCAAAATTTGCAAAATCGTCATGAATGTTTCCTAAAAGTCTACCTAGTCATGTGACTAGGGCTCATTATAATATCTGAGGAAGAAACAGTTCTGATGCAGAGCTGAAATGATATCGGGATTTTTACACACTTAAATTTGCATGAATAAATTTTTTTAGAAACACAAAGTTTTTTTTTTTTTTAATTGAAGCAAGTCCTGCACAGTTAGAAACAGAAATACAACTTATATATGTTTGCATCATATTTATTTTGTACCTTTACAATCCCCAAAAGCATTCTACGTCTATGTTTTCATATACGCAGCAAAATTTTAGAGGATTAAAAAAAAAAAACATCTTTAAATGCCTCAACATTAACATTATTAAGTGGTTAATGACACTAACTGTGGGTCGCAGCGTGGGTGCGAGTAGGTCTGTACGGTCCGTAGTACTGAGGAGAGAGCAGCTGCCTGACAAAACCCACATTCACAACCAGACACAGAAGCACTTTCAGCAAGAACACACATCTGATAACGTTACATCATCTTAAACAGCACGCCGTCTCTGCAGTAATCACTTCTAAGTCGTTCCGAATCACCTCTGAACCGTCAGTGTAAATGAAACTGTTTTATAAAATCAATATCACACTTGAGGTTGTGCTGTTGTACTGAATATCAGCACGGCTGTGATATCTTCAGTACTGCGCCCTCGTGCCTATTCAGAACAACAGCGTGACCTCGACTGTGATATCGCCTAATTATATGATCATTAAGCCGAAAAAACAAAGTATTGCGTTTCAAAATCCCAAAGTGTTGATTGGAGCCACCTAGTGGGCCGTAAGTGTACTTCAGGTGGGAGAAATCATTTATAACAAATAATGTTCTTCATTTTCAATTTTGTAATTAGGTTTTAAGTTCGGGAACGGCTGCTTTACATAGTATTCAGTGCTTGGCCTCCGTTAGTACTCTTAAAATGATTCGTCTCCCTGCCTTCTGTGGTTTATTTAATTGTTACTCGAGTAGAAAACTAGCATTTTAATCTCAGCTGCTTGATCACGCCATGGTTCGTTCTGCTGTTTCGTTATACGTATAATTTACTAGACCTGTCCATGATCAGGTGCTCAAGTATTTGAACTCCAGTGCAAATGGGAAAGTAGTAGATTAAACACCAGACTTGACTTGATTAAAGACTGTATATTAGAGATTTTTGTTTTTTATTTTTATCACCACCTGCTGGTAGATCAGACAAACTACACCCAAAATGTGACCAAAATCCCTCAAAACATCTCCTGGTGTTTGAAGTATTTTTATTATAGAGTGTGTACAGGTTGCAGAAAGCGGCTAATACTGATAAAATAACATGGACAGAAATAAGATACCTGACTAGTTGTGTATATTTGTACAGTAAAGCCCTATATTAGAGTCACACTACAAGCAGATGAAGCTGAAGCTCGCTTCATGGTTGGTGTAAAAACTTTTTACTGTATCGTTTTTTTTTTTCTATCCGAGGCAAAGAGCCTGACTGAAAGCCTGTCTTTGCATGTTATCCCCTTTTAGCTACCAGGTTAACAGGCTCTGTCGAGAATCTGCGTACTGTAGCTAATCAGAGACGCTATAATCAAACCGGTCGGTGTAGTTTCGCTGTACGATCCTGATCATCGCAATGCTTCGGACCTGAATGTTATCGAGTTGTACACTGTACGTATTCCTGTGTAAAATGAAAGCTTGCTATTATATACAGTACAATACATTGATGATTTTTTTTTTATACACTCTGCCCATCCTTCTGCTTTGCTCTGCTTCCTTTTGCTGTAAAGAAAAACAAATACAAAGCTGCCTTGTGAGAGCGTTTAATTGTCCTGTAGCGCTTTGTACAGAATAAATGACAAGTACAGAAAGTTTCAACTCATTTTTTCATATCTATAACATAATTGTCAATGAGTTCCTTTCGCATTCTGATAAACACACTTGTCGGGCATGCTGTGTGTTTTCTTCTTGTGCTTCATTCCTGGATAAGGATTAGGCCTTCTCGCCATAGACTCGGATCACATCTCGGAGCATGTCAAGTGTGTGTGTGTACGGTAAAGCCAGAGCACTGAGAGGAGTGTGAACAACACTTATTGTAGATCACGAGAGCTTAAATACACACTGGCTGTCAGGAGGCACGTCTGCATGGCACGGAGAAGTGTGTACACTCTGTACAGGCACACGAGAAGAAATAATACACTTTTTCCACGATGTAGAAAAGCAGAAGCGGTTTTCCTTATCCGTATCAAACGTCAAAGATAAAATAAAAACAGTTTTTACGCTTTCAATGTAAACATGAAACATCACGTTTTGGATGCTTTGGATAAGTGATGAAGTCCAGATATTTTCAGAGTGCAAAGGCTCTTTCAATAAGGTAATGAGAAAAACAGCCAGAGCCGCAAGTGAAGGAACGCACTCGTAAAGAGTACACGACTCTCCGAGGACTGTTCCAATACTTTTGACCAAATCGCTCTCTCAGTATTTTCTTTCCTATGAGATTTAATACATCATGACCTTAACATCACCGTCACCACAAACCCGGTCTGTTTCGTGTCAGAGAAAATGAAATAAATTTTTAATAAAAAGGCAGCTTCTACAGACAACTACGAGGATTTAACAAACAAATAAATAGTGTGTGTGTGTGTGTGTGTATGAGTAAACCAGTGAGTCTACGGCAGTGGGTGTGAACTCAGTCAAAATAACCCTCACTGCTTTCAGTGTGTGTGTGTGTGTGTGTGTGTGTGTGTGTGTGTGTGGGGAAAAAAAGCCAAATCAGGAACCGAAGTATTAATCACTTCTGTGCATCGAAGCTTCGGTTTCTCTTTTCTTCCCCGGTTCTGTCCTCGCTATCGAGGAGTCTCGTGAAAATTCTGCTCACAAAAATCCATAAGCACGACTCATGACACTTTATCCACTGAAAGACCTGGGGGGGAAAAAATATATATATATACTGTATCGATGCAGTCTGTTATTATTATTTAGTTTTAAATAAAAAGGGCAGGAGACGTCGAGATGACGGAACGACGACTACGACGCCGACGGTGTCCTCGTGTTCGGTCAGTGATGACAGCAGGTGTAGACGTACGAGTTCTTCTTTTGGCCCAGGTTCACTCCTTTATCGTCTGAAAGCAACGTTAGATCTGAGGCGTTAGGTTTGTAGGAGGAGAGACTGAGAAACAAAAAAATTACTTGGTGACCGTTTAAAAGTTTTTTTTTTACCTGGTAGAAGCTCGAAAGCCGAGTTACTGAAATCCTCTGCTACTTTCAGGAAGAGTGCGTCTGGGACAGAGAGAAACAGGAAATAAATTTTTTTTTCTAGGTTAGGAATAAGAATCTAGAACTCTGGCTTTCTAGAGCTGTTAGAATGATGACAAACTGTTTATGTCATATACATAAACCCTAACCCTAACCTTATAGCAGCTTCAAGTCTTCTGGAAAGGCTTTCCATAGGGTTTAGGAGTGTGTTTAAGGGAATTTAAGTCAAGTTCTTCCACACCAAACTCGCTCATCCATGTCTTTAATGGACCGTGCTTTGTGCACTGACGCGCAGTCATGTTGGAACGGGAAGGGACAGGTTCCCACAAAGTTGGGAGCATTAAATTGTCCAAAATGTCTTGGTATGCTGAAGCGTTAAGAGTTCATTTCACTGGAAGTAAGGGACCGAGGCCAACTCCTGAAAAACAACCCCACACCAGTTCCAACACGACTGCGCACCAGTGCACAAAGCAACGTCCATAAAGACATGGATGAGCGAGTTTGGTGTGGGAGAACTTGACTGGCCTGCAGAGAGTCCTGACCTCAACACCTTTGGGATGAATTAGAGGGGAGACTGCGAGGAGACAGGCCATCTCGTCCGATCTCATCAGTGTCTGATCTCACAAGTGCGCTTCTGGAAGAACGGTCAGAAATTCCCATAAACACACTCCTAAACCTTGTGGAAAGCCTTCACAGAAGAGGTGAAGCTGTTATAGCTGCAAAGGGGGCGGGGCCAACATCATATTAAACCCTATGGATTAAGAATTGGATGTTACTCAAGTTCATATGCATGTGAAGGCAGGCGAGCGGATACTTTCGGCAACATAGTGTACTTTCTAAACCAATTAAAGAGCTGCTTATGGTCATTACGTCTTCACACTCATGCATATTTGCTCATTTGACACTTAAATTCTGTCAATTTCCACAACAGTTTCCGTAATTTACATATTTGTACAGCCATTGTCTATATTTTGTACAGCTTAAGTTTATATGTTTTTTAAAAATATTTTTATGAATCCATTTTATATATATATATATATATATATTTTTTTTTTTTTTAAATATATATACTTTTAAAATATTTAATTATATTTTATATTTTGCTCTGCTATTTCTTTTTCCTACAGCTAAGTTATTCTTTATTTTATTCTCATTCTATTCCATAATTTATTCCTTATTGTTATTTTGATTTTAAGGTCACGAGCGGTCGTATAAGCATTTCACTGCATATCGTACTGTGTATGAGACAAATAAAATTTGAATTTTCTTTTGATTTGCTGATGATAATCACGCCGGCAAAACTGTAAGTCAGACACTGCTTTTCAACCACGCTTCAACGGAATTATTTAAAAAAAATAATAAAAAAAAACAGGGCTAGACAAAAATGATGGTAGAAAAGACTGAAAATAATGTGACCAAAGGGACATGTTAATTCAAGGTGTCCACTAATTAGCATCACAGGTGTCTACAATCTTGTAATCAGTCAGTGGGCCTATATTTAGGGCTCCAGGTGTAGTCACTGTATTAGTTTGGTGACATGGTGTGTACCACACTCAACATGGACCAGAGGAAGCGAAGGAAAGATTTGTCTCAGGAGATTCGAAAGAAAATTATAGACAAGCATGTTAAAGGTAAAGGCTATAAGACCATCTACAAGCAGCTAGATGTTCCCGTGAAATTTAAGATCCATGGGACTGTAGCCAACCTTCCTGGACGTGGCCTGGACAGGAGAAAAATTGATGACAAATCAAAGAGACGGATGATCCGAATGGTAACAAAAAAGAGCCCAGAAAGACTTCTAAAGAGATCCAAGGTGTCAGATCGCACCATCCGTCGTCGTTTGAGCCAAAGTGGACTACATGGGAGACGACCAAGGAGGACACCATTGTCGAAAACAAAATCATGAAAAAGCCAGACTGGAATATGCCAAACTACATGTTGACAAGCCGCAAAAGTTTTTGGGAGAAGACAGATGAGACAAAAATGAGTAGTGGCCGGAAATACCTGCTGAGAGCTGCAGAAGTCTCATTGACGGTTACAGGAATCGTTTGATTGCAGCCTCAAAAGGTTGTGCAACAAAATATTAAGTTAGGGGTACCATCATTTATTTATTTATTTTTTGTCTAGGCCTGTTCCTTGAGTTTATTATTTTTTTTAATAATTCCGTTGAAGCATGTCTGACTTTCATTGGTTAACATTCATAGAATTTTTATTTATTATTACTTTTGTCAGATCAAAGTTATTTCTGTGACCATTGTGACTTTCATTTTTCTTTCACGTGGACGAATTTTGTCCACGTGTGTATAATCAATCTCACGGCTGGATCAGGAAGCTGCGTTGAAGCAAGGGTTAAATTCCCGCTTTGTATATTGAATTACTGGCTAATTAATTTCACATAATAGAGACTGATCTGTGATCAGACAGCGCTGCTGCTTACCGACGTTGTTTCCTGTTTTGCTCGAGGTCTCGAAATGCTGTGCTCCTATTTCTGTGGAAGACAAAGTGCAGTGTGTTCTGATCACTCAACTGCTCACTCGAAAAAACATCAATACCACAGAACGACTCGCATGAACAGATAAAGCGGTTGATATTCGGACTCTGATGATTTCACCTTCCACAAAGTCCTGTACGTCGTGGTAGTCGACTTGCCGCGCGCTCCTGTCGCCTTCCACGAGGTCGCTCTTGGTGCCGCACAAATAGATCTTACAGTGCTGTAAACAACCAAATAAGGAAATATCATAACGTATTGTCTAGCAAGTGTATATACTTTCCTAAAATAATAATAATAATAATTATAATAATAATAAATGTGCGTACCTCTTCAAACGTCTGTAACTCCTTTACCCAGAACCTGACTCGCTGGAAGCTGCTGCTGTCTGTTAAATCTGAACAGGAACAGTTTGATCGATCATGCCGTTAGCGATAAGAACAAGATAACCATGATGTTTTTTTTTCTCCTCATGTTACATGTGAATGGCTTGAAAGTTCACTTTAGATAAGCGTAAAACCCTGAGGGTTGAGGTTTCTAACAGACAGCAGCAGGACGTTCAATAAACCTGAGGGAGGAAAAAGGATGTTTACCGTAACACACGATGGCAGCTCGCGCTCCTCTGTAGTAAATCCTGCTCATGGCCTCGTACCGCTCGGATCCAGCGGTGTCCTAAAGGAGCGTCCAACAGTTTGTGTGAGCTGCGTGAAAATCTGTGATTAAGACGTAAACTTGACGGCGAGACAGGACTCACCCATATTCCCAGAGTGATGACTTTGTCCCCGATGCTTATGGACTTGGCGACGAAGGCGGCGCCGATGGTCTGTATGTAAGGAGGGGAAAAAAAATAATAATAAAACACGCACATGATTGAAGGATTGAATTGAAGTAGGGTGTACAAAGGATTGTGAACCCTACATAGTGGGCTAGCTTTTCATTTAACACTATTCAGGATTCGACCCCGGAACCCCGGAAGTTAACGGAGACGATATTCTGAAGCGGAATAACTGGAAATATGAAGTAAATATCAGAAGCTTATGAGGTCATGAGCGTCAGCCATCAGTTTTGTGACTTCAAGCTGAAGCACACTCGAGTTATGCGGCAGGACGACGATCCAAAACACACCAGCAAGTCCACCTCTGAATGGCTCCAAAACATAAATAAATAAATAATACATTTTTAAAAATTACTTTAAACAGCTTAACCCCTTCAATGTGGCTAAATTAAAACAATTCTGCAAAGAAGAGCGGGCCAAAATTCCTCCACGGCGACGTGAAAGACTCACTGCCAGTTATCGCAAACGGTTAATTACAGTTGTTGTACACAACCAGTTATTAGGCTTGGGGGGCAATATTACTTTTTCACACACGGCCAGACAGGTTTGGTTTGGACAGCTTTTGTTCCTTTAATAAATGAAATCATCATTTAAAAACTGCATATTTTATCTTTGCATGATATTAAAATTTGTTTGAGCTCAATCATTTAAGTGTGACAAATATGCAAAAAAAAAAAAAAAAACAGGAAGGGGGTGAATACCTTTTCACAGCACTGCGGATAATTAAATCACTTGGAAATGAAGTGGATGATAAATAACAAAATAAATATGAACAGTAATTATTTACACTCTCTCTCTCTCTCTCTCTCTCTCTCTCTCTCAGAGTCCGTTAAGCTGCTCTAGAAGAAACCTCCGGCATTTTTCAACCCGAGTTTACAACATCTGGAGCGTTCGGACGATTACAACATGCGAGAATTTCTAAACATTTCTCTTCACTCGAACCGTGTGGAGTTTTTCCAGAAAAGTTACACTCCGTAAAAAAAATAAATATTTTAATAAATAAATACATACATACATAAATATCTGACTCTAATTTAAGACCACAATTACTTCAGTCCAACATTAAACCTGTTAGGGAGAGAAATTTGCCATGCGTCGAATGTGAAATGTAAAATTTCAGTTATTTCTGCTTTAGCTTTGTGGTGTCAGTGCGGATTGGCCATAAAAAACCACAAGTTCTTCTTTCTGTAAAATTCAACTCATCTCTCACATGGTGACCTTTACAGATTTAGAGCTTAATCTATCATTAAAAATAAACAAAGATGTGAGTTCCTTAGACTGTCCTGACTCACGTTATGTAGAAGTAAGGAGGAATTGTCGGCGCTCTTGTCTGTGGTGATCAGACTTTTAACACGACAGACGCATAAGAAGAGGCTTTAAGTTCTATTCAGACAGAATCCTTTTAACTTAAAAAAGGTGAGCGTGTGATTATAGTTATCACAGTTATTAATATTTCATGGATCTGAATTTGTCACATCTGTTGTTTTTGTCTGAAAAGTTTTTTACATTTATTTAGTTTTTTAATAAAAGAACAAGCAGCAGAACTCACCCTCCGGTACAACACCATGAATTAAATAAGATTTCATTACAGCCACCAAAGTTTAAAACATAGAGAGACGATGCTTTAAAAGGATTCGAATTTGTTAGACAAGTGCAAACTGATTGTTTTTCGGGCACAGGTAAAAACTAAAGTCACATGATCCACTTAGACACGTCATGACACTTTTTCCAGACAGATGATAAATATTCCTGGAGGTTATTTCTACAGGACAGCATCCTGGTTGTAAATCGCTACCACCGCCTTAGGTCTGTCATATACTAATCCGGTCAGAATAGAGTCCGAGTTCCTTTTCCTGTGATGTTTGTTTGTTTGTTTTTTACTTTCTTCCACCGTTATTTATCCTGCTCGTAAAAAAATTAAAATCTAGGAATGAAACCAGCACTTAGAATCCAAGCTCAAAACCAATCAATACTGGTATGCATGGAATTTCAGGTATGACGAGCATGCGGAGGTTGCGAATTCGGTCCCGGGCTGTCTGAGTCAGTCTGAAGTAGCTCTACAAACTAGATCTGCCGGGAATGATGTTATGGGATTCTTAAAAGTGGATGGCTTTCATCCCTGATACTCACGTTTTGATATGGTCCGACGAGGAAGCGATGATGAACATATCTCTCGACCAGGCTGGTTTTACCCACGCTCTCCTTCCCGAGCATGACCACCTTGGCATCGACGCGCATTGCCGTCATGGTTTATGTGTCAGGATGGAAAGAGAACTGTGGAAAAAGAGGAACCTCTGTGAGGTTAAAAAAAACTGCATGACTTGATGGAGCGTGATATTGGCCAACTTGATTGGCAGGTCTGTGAGGAAAACATCTAACACAGAGTTAGCAATGATTGACTTTTTGATCAGGAGTGGGCTAAATGTGAAGTGGTGTAAAATAACCTTAATCAGGAAAATGAAGGAAAAGTCACGTGGTTTATTTGTTAGTTGTTGTTTATTTTTACTTACCTTGTCTTTCTTAGCTTGGTGCTTGGTTGAAATAGCCTATTTTTTTTCTTTTTAGCTTTTCTTTATTTCTAACGTTACCTAAGTGTGCCTCATACTCATAATGAAAGCGAAAATGAGTAAGCTACCTGCTCACAGGTCCACTACTACATTAGCACCCAGCTAGCTAAACCCTTCACAAGCCAGTACAGACAGTGCTAATTCTTATTCTGACGTCATTAAACTACTTTTAGCAATCACAATCAATGCATTAAGTCTCCCATGAGCCACCAGTATTATGTGACAATATTGTTATTGTTGTTTCTATTTTTATTTTAGCATTTATTGTTTCTAGAGAGGCGCGCGCGCGCACACACACACGGGTTAAAAACAAACCCTCCTACTCAGGAACTGATGGAGCCGAAGAGGAAGAGGCGGGACGTGAACCGGATATGACCTCATCAATATGGCTGCCGCTGGGCGGAGCCAGTGAGCGAGTGGCAAAATGGCGTCTCCGAAAACTGTTCCTAAAGATGCACAGGTACGATCGGTTATAAATACATCAGTAATGCGAAATAACGCGTTTTGTTTGAGGTTAAGTAGCTTTTAAAACAAAACTTGGTCTTGGGTGCACGGATTTCTAACCCGGAAAGTTAATCATCTAAAGTGTTCGGTGGTCGCGTGTTTAAACCTGGTTTGTTTAGAGTTTAATGTATAGTTTGTGTTAATTATGAATTATTTAGATTAACGCTATATATATATGCAGTAAAGTTCAAAAATATATATATACAGCATACTGTTTTCTCCAGTTGTAAGAATGCAAAATTTGGATCGCATAAATCATAAGGCGATTCTTCGGTACTCGAGATGTATCGCGGTACAAAGGTCTTCTTTTACAAACTGACAACATTAACTACAGCAGTGTGGCGGTAACACCTGCTGATCACGTGATCTCATTAATATGTAGTGTGAGAGAGATTAGTAAAAAGAGGTGGGGGGTAAAAACAGACAGGGGAGCAAAGGGTAAGATAGATTGAAATAAAAAAGGAGGGAAATTCAAATTTGTATTTTATTTGTCACATACACAGTCATACACCGTACGATATGCAGTGAAATGCTTAGACAACTGCCCATGACCTTAAAATAAAAGAATAGGAAATAAATATGAAAAAGAAAATAGAAGGTAACGTTCATTAAGAAAGAATAAAATAACTGCACAGTAAAAAAAATATAGAAAAATAAGAAAAACAGCTGTACAATATAGAAATATGAGAATTTCTGGAATTTTTTTGTGTGGGAATGAAATTGAATATAAATAGAAATGTCCAGGGGTTTGCAAATGTGCCTGAAGTGTAGTGATTCACATATCATTTAAAGTGATTTTGTGCACCAGGGAAACAGAACGTCTAGGGGGTGTGCAAATATATGCTTGAGAGTGACTTATTTAAAGTGACTTGTGCGATAGAGTAAATAACTAATGTGCAGTTGTGCAGTGGCCACTAGTGTAAATGAATTTCCAGAGATTTAAGAGAGATGCATGTAAAAGTAGAGAAAGAGAGAATGTGTATAAAGAAAGAGATGGAGCTAAAAGGAGAATTCTGAGCGGTGTGGAGAGAGAGAGAGAGAGAGAGAGAGATCGGTGTATATAGGGTGAGAAAGATGGGGATTAAAGGAAAGCGAGTTGGGAGGGTTTGTTATTAAAACCTTTGAAACTCGGGCAGCACCGATCCGTGCCGGCAACACAGCACAGGTCAGTGACGATTAAAAAAATATATATGTGCTTATATGGAATCTTAGCCGGTGTGTGTTAACAGGGACGATTCAAACATCAAACTGTGCATTTGGGTTTTTCGGATATGTCAGATTTTTACCAGAAGTTACCATTATTTTTATAATACCGGAAAATGAGAATGGTGTGGCAACAATGTAGAACTTGTTTTTTTGTTTGTTTTGGTGTTATAGAAACAACTGAACACCTTTTTTATTTATTTATTTATTTATTTTTATTTATTTATTTTTTGCTTAGTCATGTTTGTACAGTTGGTTAAAAGGAATTAAATTAAATTCATCATATTGCCTAGGTTGTGCTGAAAGTGATTAGAAAGAGAGAGATGGAGCTTAAAGGAGAATGTGAGAGGTGTGAAGAGAGATAACAGGAGAGATTGGTATATATGGAGAGAAAGTGGGGATGAAGGAGTGGGAGAGAAAGAGCTGAGAGTGCATTTAAAAGTACTGAGAGAGATGGAGATAAAGAGTGACAAATAAAAAATGAAGTGGGAGTGATGGTATAAAGAAAGAGCTGGAGATAAAGGGAGAATCTGAAGGATGGAGAAAGAAAGAGCAGGAGATATTGGTGGTATATAGGGAGTGAAAGATGTTGCTAAAGGGAGTCCTGCTGTTCTGATGAATACATCACCATTTATTTGCTTCTTTCAGGTTATGATGCAGATTTTGAAAGACATGGGAATCACGGAGTATGAACCGCGAGTCATTAATCAGATGTTGGAGTTCACGTACAGTAAGTTTGACGCTCTGTTATGGGATAAAATCCTGTACGTGTCCTTGAGTTCTCATGCAGCAGTGTTACACTAAGCTACAAGGCACTGATATCCAATGCTTGAAGTGGGACAGATTAATTGTGTCCTTTTACTCTTTCAGTCGCCACAGTTTGCGATGTTCTCATCTAAACCAAAAAAATCTTCATTCTCAGCAGATTGCTTTACATTCCTCCACATTGCCTCACATTAGCGCACTTTATTTTAGATATCTTTACTTAACATAACGTTCCTCTTAGTTGCCTCTCATTACATTCACTTTAATTGCCTCGCATTACTCTATATTATCTCACATTGCTTTACACTATGTCATGTTAATGTACTTTACTTCACATTGCCACATATTACTTTATTAGCTGTGCCTGCGACTTTGTTCACGTGGAATTTAATTGCACACTCATAAGCGCGTTTTAATGAATTGTATAGTGCCTGTTGAATTTTTAAATTAACAAAAATTTTGACGTTACCGTGAAGTGCGGCGAATGAAAGTGCGAGACTACATTTATTGAGTAGATTTTGACTGCACATGCATAAGCGTGTATTAAAAAAATGTTCAGCGCCATCTGTTGAATTTTGAGATGAAGTAAAGATTTTTATCAAGGTTTTTTTTTTTTAGTTTATTTATTTATTTATTATTATGTTTAAATTTACAAGTAGCATATCTTCTCTTCCCGCTGGCCGATTTCGATGGAACATCCTATGTTACCTCAAGCTCAGCCAAAAAACCCAATTAAACACCCTTTTAGAAGTTTTTTCGCGATGTGTGCACAGACAGACAGGCAAAAATTACCTGACATTACTGTAAAGTATTGTGAAGTAATTTAAAGAAATGTAATAAGTCGTGAAGTAACAAAGTAAAATTGTCACGTTACTTTACTTCGTTACTTCATGACTTATTCCATTTCTTTAAATTACTTCACAATACTTTACTTTATGGTACTTTGCTTTATGTTATTTCATATTACTTTACTTTTTTACTTGAAGTTTGACACATTGATGGGCATGACATTGGTATCTTTTGACCATTAAATAATAATAATTTGAGTTAATTGGTTTGTGGCCTTAAATATTACATTGTGGCCATAAACCAGGTAATGTTGAGATGTAAATACTGAATGTTCTTCTATTTATAATTGCAATAAAGAGGTTAGGATTGAATTGTACAGTCAGGGAATAAGTCAGGCATAAATGTTTACCCACTAAACCGTTCTCTTCCTGTAGGGTATGTCACAACTATAATCGAAGATGCCAAAATATATGCCACTCACGCTAAGAAGTCCAACGTGGACGCAGATGACATACGGTTAGCCATCCAGTGTCGAATGGATCAGTCCTTCACCTCTCCTCCGCCACGAGATGTAAGTAATTTCCTGTTGTAAAATACT
Source organism: Clarias platycephalus (assembly GCA_030068275.1). Lineage (NCBI taxonomy): Eukaryota > Metazoa > Chordata > Actinopteri > Siluriformes > Clariidae > Clarias > Clarias platycephalus. The sequence goes on from JAQQZT010000011.1 coordinate 1,982,218, forward strand.
CTTGTCAAAATTATAATGCATTCATTGCGTGAACGTCTTCCTTGCAGTTTCTGCTCGAGGTTGCCAGGCAGAAGAATCAAACCCCTCTGCCCTTGATCAAGCCTTACACAGGTCCTCGTCTTCCGCCAGACCGTTACTGCTTAACTGCGCCAAACTACAGGCTCAAGTCATTGCAGAAAAAGGTCAGGCTACCTAGAGGAGGCAACATCATGAGACTCTGATGATGCAAATTTGTTATTGAAACTTCTGTACACTACAGTGTGTGTGTGAGAGACACGGCATGTTGCTGATGTTGCTCTGTTATAGGTGTCTTCCTCTGCGGGGAGAATTACAGTGCCGCGTCTCAGTGTGGGGGCCGTGTCCAGTAGACCAAGCACCCCAACTCTTGGTGAGTTCTCATGAGATTCTGGGTAACAGTGGTGATGTGATGCATTCCATTATGTTAGGGAAAAACACAGCACAAGGTTTTAATCCAGGCATTGATGAAAATTAGACATTTTTAGCACTGTATGATTAGAAAACTTACGTAATTGTATGCATATAAATACTATAAATACATATTAAGTGCTTCACATAAATAATATAAAAAAGACATACAGTAATTAAAATCACATCATACACATATCTAATCAAACACAATATATAAAATCAACATCTCATGTTGGTTTAAACACCAGAGAAAACATGATGTAATTGTACGTATACACATTTGTGATTTATTTAAAAAAAAAAAAAAAAAATTTCCCCAAAAGGAATATTTTGCTTATATGAAAAGTTGCAGTTATGACGTAGTCTCATCTGTAAGGTACAGAGAGATCACAACTGTGAGTTTTTTTTTGAAGTTTAAAAAAAGTCGAGACTGTGAGGTAAACAACAAAAAATGTCATGACTGCGATAAATAACAAATAAGTCACGACCTGGGGAATATAAACAAGTCAGGACCGTGAGGTAAATAACAAAAAAAGTCACGACCGTGAGGTAAATGACAAAAAAAAAAAAGTCACGACCGTGAGGTAAATAACAAAAAAAAAAAGTCACGACCGTGCGGTAAATAAAATTTAAAAAAAAGTCACGACC
>JAQQZT010000011.1:1983394-1993831 GCA_030068275.1 Clarias platycephalus
AAAAAGTCACGACCGTGAGGTAAATAACACACACACACAAAAAAAGTCACGACCGTGAGGTAAATAACACACACACACAAAAAAAGTCACGACCGTGAGGTAAATAACACACACACAAAAAAAGTCACGTAAGCGGCGACCCAGAAAAAAAAAAGTCAGCAAAAAAAAAATCTGTGAGGCTTGTGAAATTTTTTTTTTTTTTTTTTAATATCATAACCATAAGGTGAAAACATGTGGCAAATGTGAGACAAAATAAAATTCAGAACTGTGTGGCAAAAAAAACTAGTTTAAATTACATCTTCTAAATTAACCATGTTTAACCATTTTATTTATTTATGTTTTACAAATTAGTCAGAATAGCAGCATTGCTGAAGTTGCAGCTACAATATCTCTTTAGACTGTTCAGAGATTCCAACTTAACTGTTAACCAGCTTTGAGAACCAGGTTGTGAGGTTTTACTGTCCTGCTAGGCTACCATATCAACTAGATATGGAAAAATGTGTCTTGGGCAGGTAATAAAAAATTAGGATAATTTTACTGGAACATAATTTATGTACGTGCATATAGTAATTGAGTTACAGTACGAGTTCAGCACTGCCTGTGAGCGAAGATGATGACCAAGACGGACCTACATCGTGTCATTAAAATGATACTTCTACACACCTACAGATGGATAAATCTTCCATAGCTTGTTGGTTATGATTAGACTTCAAGGTATTGAAATAAAAACTAACTAAATAGCACTTTAAAAAATCATATTAATTCTCTCAAAACCATTGTCAATCCAAGAGACGACATGCCAAAAGAAAAAAGGCTCAAAATAAATGCTACCCTCCTCTAGGTGATAACAGATATTGGAATTGTAAATCATTACCTATTTTTAGTTTCAGCAGTACTGAGTCGACTGAAAGTTCTAAATATGTTCTGTAAGATTGTGAGTTCTGGGATGAGCACCGGACTCTTTTTAGGATCACAGCAGGCGCTCTTGGGTATGATTGTAGAGTATGTTGGTGCGACAGAGTTCTGAGCCTCCCTTATTTATATTGTAATTTATTTTTTAATGTTTTCTGATCTTCGTTGTAGCTACTCCTTCAGTGCAGACGATGGGCTCTAAAGTGGGGACGCCGGTATCACTAACAGGACAGCGCTTCACAGTTCAGATCCCGTCATCTCAAGCTACATCTGTGAAGTCAGGTCAGTATCGAGATTACGTCGAGTTAGCTGATATTTCTTGTCACGCTTTATAGAGTGTATAAAATCTCTTTTAATTTGTTTTATTTATTTATAATTATTATTATGTATATTATTTTTTATATGTAGCTACGCCAACCACCCCAGGCACAGTCCAGAACGTCCTCATCAACCCCTCTCTCATCGGCTCCAAGAACATCCTCATCACAACCAACATGGTGTCCCAGAACTCCTCCGGTGACTCAGGCTCGCTGAAAAGAAAGCATGAAGATGACGACGATTACGATGCCTCGTGACCATGTGTATAAATGATATAAAAAGGTCATGGATTCTTGATACCAGATCAGCGTGTAAATATGCAATTATTCACTGTCCGTCTTGCTTTTGATTATACTAGTAACTTTAGGGTCTTGCTTGTTTTTTTTTTTTTTGTAAGTAAAAAAATAAAAACAATTTGCCTTTATTCAGAATCATTATTATTATTATTATTATGAAGTATTCTTTTTGAGTATGTGTGTGTGAGGGGGGCATTGGATTACAAATTGGTATGAGTTTTATGATGGATATAAGAAGCAGCGTGTTTTAGATTAAATGCAATGATTTGATTAAATTAAATGAAAGGAAATGGCCAGTAGGGGGTGACAAACTCTTTTTTTTTTTTTTTTTACTCAAATACTGTACATTATTTGTATTTTCAGTATATTGTGTCCCTAACCTATCCCTACACTTATTGGTCATGACAAAGTAAAAAATAAACAAAATAATCTTCACTTACAATTACGGATCCTAAGCAATAAAGATGTTTTGTCTTTGCATTATTGTCTGTTTAAAAAAAAAAAAAAAAAAAAGGCAAAAATATCTTGTCCTGTAAGCGTGCTCTACCCTGGGAACATTTTCAAAAATGTTCTTTTTTATAAAATAAATGACCCTGTGTTTCATGTCCTTTGTTTTTAGAATGTTTGTATTATGAAATTACAAAGTGCTTTCAGGTCAATGTTCACCTGTAGATACAAGATAATAACTAAGGAGATTGCTGAAATGGCTGGAATTGGGTTATGAACACATTTTGAAACATAATTAGAATCTGGAAGGATAGTGCTTAACCCCAACTTCCTGGCAGATGTGGTTGGAAAAACAAATGAACGTGATGGGAGATCACTTAAACGCTTAGGTGCAGTGGCATGGTTAGAAAAAATGGCCAGTAGAAGTCAGAGCTATGATTAATATTGAAAGAGCATTTCCATATGTGCAGTGTGACAAAAACTCAGGATTGGGACTGAACAGCTGCGTGTCCATAAGAAAACCACTTGTTAATGAGACTCATCAGAAAAAGGGCTTCAGTCCAATCAGCATAAAAGTTGGACTTTGGAGTGATGGAAAAAGGTGATGCGGTCTGATGAGTCCAGATTAAGCTTATTCCAAAGCGATGGGTGCTCAGCAACGTTATGTGACAATAAAATTAGGTCAGCTGATGACCTGAATGTACTGAATGACCAGGTTATCACATCTATGCTGCTTTTCTTCCCTGATAGAACAACCATATTCCAGGACTCAGATTGTGAAAGAGTGATTCTGGGAGCACGAGGATTCATTTTCACACATGAACTGGACACCACATTGTGTGCCATAATCAATGCAGAAATGCACTCAAATTACATATGAAGTTTTTTCTTTTTTTAGCTGGGCAGTGTATTAGATGTGTCAGTTGTAGACCGTTCCATCTTCCTGTGAAATAGGTTTACCTAATAAAAAAGGTATAAAATGAAATAATTATATTGCTTCTACCATGATGTGTACTTTGAGATCCTGTTGAATTTTGAAATCTAAATAGAAATAGATCACACTGCCTGGAATTGAGTCAGTTTCTTACCATTTCATATTACCCCACTACGACTTCCTTGGTGCTCGTTCTTAAATATGATATTTGAATCTTCGGTTTGTTAACAGATGCAGATTATTAAAAGATAAGGATATGCTAATGGAAAAACTTCACTAATTATTGTGCATGATTAGACAGCTAATTAGACATGTAGTTTGGCCAAATATGTCTAATCTGCCTTTTGCACTTAACTGTAGTGTATCTGTGTCTAGAGTTTGTTGCTTGAGTCTAGAAGTTTTACTGCTAATGTTGCTTACAAGTAAAGCATTCGTTCACAATAATTACATATTATGTTATAATGGTATTGGTATTTCCCCTTTAAATGCATGCGCCCACTGTCTTTCTGGGCACCCGTGTGCTTGCGCCCGATCATTGTTGCTATATTTCATATAAATATACCTATATTTCATCTTAAAACTTAACAATTCGGGTAGTCTTCTTAAACCTAACACACTCTAAACTGATAAGAACAGATGCTACCTAATCTTTTTGCTGCTCCCATCAAGGGGTCACCACAGGGGACCATCTGATCTGCACGCATAACTTGGCACAGGTTTTATGCCAAATGCCCTTCCTGACACGAGCCTCCCATTTTATCCGGGCTTGGGACCGGCACTCTATCCAGTGGCTGAGGTTTGGGCATTGGGTGGAAATTGAACCCGGGGCTTCTGGTCAAGAAAATATTCACTTTATCTCACAATGACTTCATGGAGCTGACTTTCTGCACAGGGGAATGGTCATGCTGGAAAAGTTTTGGGGCTTTTTTTGGTTCATGTAAAGGGAAAGAGTTAAAGCTACATTACTGTGAAGACATGTTATACAGCTGTGTGCTTCAAACTTAGTGAAGAAACAATGAGTGGAGTGTGGTAATAATGGTGAGGTGTCCAAATAGTTTGGCCACGCAAAGAACAACTTTCGCACAGCCACACACTCACACACATACGCACAGACACACACTCATCCATACACTAGGGACAATTAGGGAACGCCAATTAGCCTAATCTGCAGGTCTTTTGACTGTGGGAGGAAACCGGGGGACCCACCAAGCATGGGGAAAACATGCATAATAACTTACTTAGTTATATATACTTATACAGCAATATAATACAGTATATTATGTCATAATGGTGCAGGTGCTTGGACCGGATCATCATTACTTTGCAACTATATTTCATCTTAAAATTTAACAATTTGGGTCCCTTTCTTAAACATAACACACTCCGAACTGATAAGAATAGATACTAAACTTGATTTTAGCCAAAAGGCCCAGAACTTGTTAAAAAATTAACTATTAGAAATTAACTTTATCATTCTTCACAGAGTGAGCTTTGTGCACAGCGGCATTGTCACTCACTCACTCACTTAATATCTATACTGCTTTAACCTGTATACAGGGTCATGGAGGGGGTCTATCCTAGGAGACGAGGGACATGAGGCGGGTACAACCAAGTTATAGGTGAGGTGCTTATCCATCGCAGGGCATACGCACACACACACACACACACAGCTGAACGCTCACTCGCTCATTCAGGCACTACAGGCAATTTGGGAACACCAGTTAGCCTAATCTGAGAGGAACTGTGGGAGGAAACCCACCAAGCACGGGGAGCAACAGGCAAACTCCACACACGCACACACGCACACACTGACTGAAGGCGGGAATCGAACCAGGAACCATGGAGGTGCAGAGCGACAGTGCTGACCATTATGTTGCAATGCTGCAACAGTGTTTGGATTTGTTTTTGTTTATTTTTCAAGTTAAAAAGGCCAAGCGTTAAAACTGTAAATACATTTTTCATACAATTGTGTGTGTGTGTGCTTCAACTTTGTGGAGACCCAACGAGTGATGTGTGGTCCAACAGTGATGGTGAAGTGTCCGCATACTTTTGGCACACCGAGAACATTCATCCGACTTCCTCTTCCGTGTCCTCTACGTGGCATCGTGTGATTGGCTGAGAGCTCGCTACGTCACACGGGGAGTGTATCAAATGGCGTCTCAAACGGTGGCGGCCATGTTGTTTTCGCGGGGGTGAGGAGGGGGGGGGAGTTCCTGACGGAAGAGAGAGAGAGAGTGAGAGAGAGACAGCGCGGCCCCGTCTGATGTGTGTCGCTGTTAAAGTCGCCGTTTTACCGCCATGAGCCGTCCGTCCTCAGCGGGGGGAGCGGCTGGAGGGGGGCTCGGAGCCGGGAAAGCGGGAGGAAACAAGCACGGAGGCTCGGGAGGAGGTGGTGGAGGTGTCGGAGGAGGAGTAGGAGGAGCGGCGGCGGCAGCAGTAGCAGCCGGGGTGTCGGGCTCGGTGGCCGGCTCGGTCCCCACGGTGGCCGCGGTGGCCCTGCCGCACTCCGCCCTGGCCGGTCAGTCCGCCGAGCTCACCGCGCTGTTCGAGTGTCCCGTCTGCTTCGACTACGTGCTGCCGCCGATCCTGCAGTGCCAGGCCGGACACCTGGTGTGTAACCAGTGCCGACAGAAGCTGAGCTGCTGCCCGACATGCCGCGGGCCGCTCACCCCCAGCATCCGGAACCTGGCCATGGAGAAGGTCGCGTCCACACTCCCGTTCCCCTGTAAGGTACGTGTTCCCCCTCCCTCCCTCCCTGACCCGAGAATAAACAATACTGGGTGTCAGGGTCTGTCCACTTCCTACATCATACTCTGTTTCCTACACACAGGTTTGAGAGAGTGTGTGTGCGTGTCCTGATCCTACAGGTGTGTGTGTGTGTGTGTGTGTGTGTTGCCTTTCTGTAAAGTTGCACCTTTCTGATTCATGATTGCACTGGATGTGATGAACAGCACTCACACACACACTCACACACACACTCACACACACACACACACACACACACACACACTCACACTCAGGAGAGATCATACTGGAAATCGTAAGATCGGATTAAAGGTCCCATGTGGAGACACCAAAAGATTGAGATCATCAGACTAAGATCAAGTTTAAAACTTCCTAGCACACAGATGAGAGTGTCCTGATCCAACAGGTGTGTGTGTGTGTGTGTGCACGTCTGTGCCTTCTTACCTTCCTGATTCATGATTGCACTGGATATGATGAACAGTTTGTGCTATCAGATCATGTCCTTCAACGTCAAACACACACACACACACACACACACACACACACACACACACACATTCAGGAGGAATCAAGACTGCAAAACGTAGATCGGATTAAGATCCCATTACCGTACCTGTATATCTTGTAACGACACAGAGAGATCAAGATCATCAGTCTAAGATCAAAGTCACAGTTTAAAGCTCCTTCAGCTTATATTTTATCTCGAACCATGACGATAAATGTCTGATCGTTTTAATGATGATGATGTATGTTGTTAGTCTTCCGGACCATCCGATCTGCGCGCACACACAGGTTGGCGTAGGTTTTTACGCCGGATGCCCCTTCCTGATGTGACCTCCCTTTTTTTTTTTACCCGGTATTTGGGACTGGCACTGCATCGTCCAGTGTCTGGGGTTTGGGCATCGGGTGGGAATCGATATCTTAAAGTTGACTTAAAGTGCTTGGTATAAAAATAAATGAGTTTTTAGGACGCAAAGGTTTCTGAAAGACGCAAATCTGAAAAGAAAGGCAGACGGTTAAAGAAGAGACGCACCCATTTTTTTCTTCTTCTTTTTTTCATCATAGTTCAGTTTTTAACAAAGTAGGAGAGCACTTTCAAAGATGATCATGTGATTTATTTATTTATTTATTTATTTTTTGAAACACACTTTTGGATAAATTTGCATGAATTCATCTTCAGTAATACGTCTTTTTTTTTTTTTCGTCTAGCAACTTTTGCACATATTTAACCCTAAAAAAAACCCCACCTTTATGTACATGTCTGTGCAGGGTATTTTTATTTCTTTCCAGTCTCCAAATAAATGTAATTTTAAGCTCCTGAAAAGTCTTGACACACTTCCGCTGGTGAAAAATGCATCAATCTAGAAAGCTCATTAATTACAGAGTTAGAAAAAATGGATGATGGTTTGTCCGCCACCAGGAAGCCAGGAACCGTTTTGACAATGCATTAAAGACAAAGATGACCTTTTAACCTTGAATTTCGCTATGTTAATTTTTAGTCTTAATTTAATCTTAGATTAGACTTTAATTATTCGTTTAAAAAACAAAAACTCCTCACACTGAGCATCGTAGGGGAAGATGGAAATATAACATCATTATTCAAGTATGTTTAAAAATCTATTTAGTACTTGATTTGTCGCAAAAATAATTTTTTTGAGTCCAAAATTTTATATATAGGTTTACATTTGAAGTGGAAATATGTTACAGTTCCTCTTTAATCCTGCAGGTGGAGATTTGAGTGTTCACACATTGGCAGGCAGGCCAGCATCTCTTAAGCCAATTTGTTGCTAGATTTGTTTAGAATTGTATCGACATCTGAAAAATATTTAATATTGAAGCAGGATAACACTAAAATCGTGATGCAGAATCATAATACAAATCGAATTGCAGACTGGATATCGTGATATCGTATCGTGCGCTCCCTGGTGAGTCCTGTCCCTAATGTAGGTAGTGATGTACAGTTTTGCTCACAGGCTCTCAATAGTACAGTTTAAAACCCAAACCAAAACACACACATAGACACTGTTGTGTTGCATGTGGTAAAGTCATGTAGTAAGATGGTGTTGTATCCGTGTTGCTGATTGAGTATCCTCACCATGTTGTCAAACGACCTCGAAATACGATCGTGACGCTCGGCCTGAGGCTTGTGTTTCTCTCTCTCTCTCTCTCTCTCTCTCTCTCTCTCTCTCTCTGGTCATCTTCAAGCTGCTTAATCGAGAAGAATCTTTCTTACAACTATGCACAGTGTATCTGCCTGCCGTCCACTTTATTAGGAATACCCGTACGCTGTCAGGTTTGTCTGATCAGGCAGCCGTGTGGCAGGGGTGCATGTTCACATCAAACATTGGAGCGTGGTGTGTCCAGTGTCAAGGAGTTTATTTGTTTGAAGCAATTTGTTAAACAGGACAGAAACTTGGATGAAAAATGGAGAGAGAAAAAAGCACAAACAAGCCCAGAGGAAAGCCTGCTTTATGTCACGCTGTTGATCAGGAATACTCCTTTTGATCTTAAGACTCAAACAGGTTAAAAGTAAAAAGGTGCATTCCGATCGGCCTGAAGTACCCTGCTTAGTGTACTTCACGTGGTGTTCAGCCATGTTGAGTGTGATTCCAAACCGCAGGGAGCGAAATTGCTCAGTTCAAAGATAACTGCGACCGGTGTGGGGAACAAAAGACTCACTTTGTCGGACTTAAGAACAAATTCGACTTATGAACGTGCTCTCGGAACGGTACTCGTTCGTAAGTCAGGGACTACCTGTTTTTATCTATCATCATATTAATAGGACACAATCATTTTTATTTTAATTGAATCAATAAACCTCTAATATTATATAGGCTAGTAATCTGTAAGAAATAAAATAGATCTCCATACATCTTGTAAATTAAGCAAAAAATGAACTTACATGTTATACATGTTTTATAACGGTATCAGTTTTAGTTGAATATTTAGTGTCTGTAGTGTGAAATTTTCACAGCAGGTATCCGAGGTGCTTATGTTACCATAGTAACGCTCAGAGGAAGTGACGCCAAAAGATGTCTGTGTGGGTGTGTCTAAAACAACTTTTACATTTTAAAACTGACAATTAAATACAACGCACTGAGGACTTGGATTATTATTTTTTTATTATTTATTCCAATAATCAGTAAATTATTCCACTGTAAAAATACTCTTGAGTTGCTGCCGTAATTTTAAAGCTTATTACTTTTTGTAGTTTTACTACAATACTTGTAAGAATTGTATGACTCAGACCTAGTGCTACTGAATCGCATCGAACCGAACCGGTGGTGTGATTCACAGCACTGCTTCTTTTGTTTATTTCATTCGAGGCTCCGTCGTTATTAACATCGTCTTGTATCGCCGTTTCCGGTCCTGAGACGTGAATATCATCCTCAGCACGCCTGTTCTCAACTCGTATTCCTGCTTTTATTATGTGCCGACTTCAGGTCAGGTGATTTATAAAGTAAGTGTGTGTGTGTGTTTTTGTTTGTGTGTGTAGTATTCACACCAGCCCGTTATTTGCAGCCCGGGATCAGAGCTTAGCGACGGGAATAAGACAAACGGACAGATCGTCAAATAAACGCGTCTGGACGTTGGATTTGATTAGGACATTTTCCAGAGCAGACACTCGGCCTAAAGATCAGATCGAAGAAACAAATTAGATTTATCAGACCGTGACGTGTCGAGTAAAGCTGTGAAACGTACATAGACTATTTATTTATTTCTTTTTTTACTTCAAATTCAAATTTTATTTGTCACATACACAATCATACAGTATGAAATGCAGTGAAATGTTTTTTTGCGACCACAGAGTCGCGACGGCAGCCACCTAGGGCGCCATCATACTTCAATTTCATTTCAAGCAACTAGATTTCTCACAGGATTTAAAGAATTAAGAACTACTGAAATATTTAATAAACCCAGAAATGCTGTGTAAATTGTGGTGATGATTGTTTAAATGTCACGTTTTGTATAAATAATTTTTTTCTTCCTGTCTCTTCTTCGGCCAATCGTATGACACCAACCGTGGCTCGCAGTGTGGGTGAGAGTAGGTCTGTACAGTCTGCAGTACTGAGGAGAGAGCAGCTTCCTGCCAAAACCCACATTCACAAATAACGTTGCGTCATCTTAAACAACACTCCGTCTGGTTATGAGCGCTTTGAAGTCGTTCCGAATCGCCTCTGAAATTGGCATCTAACACAAGGCTGATTTCCAACTCCCTTTCTAAACCCTGATCAAGGGCGCTACTACTTGGTGTATAGAACAAGGGATTGTACACCCTACATAGCGCACTAGCTTTCCATTTAACGCTATTTGGCTAGAAATTAAAACTCGCAGTTTTAGGTTAGTTCCGCCAGGATACGTGTTAACGGAACAAAATAACTGATTGAATTTAAATTTAAATTTTCAAATTCAGATTTTTATTTGTTACATACACAACCATACACAGTTTATGATATACACAGTTAAATGCTATCACGACTTTTTGTGACATAAAAAAAGGAAACGAGAAGCAACTGCCAATAGAAAAGAATTTAAAATATAAAATCTACAATATGTAGTGAGGCGGCACGGTGGTGTAGTGGTTAGTGTGTGAATGAGTGTGTGTGCCCTGCGATGGATTGTCCGCCTGTCCAGGGTGTACCCCACCTTGTGTCCCACGTCTCCCCCCGCGACCCTAAATACAGGATAAAGCGGTATAGATGATGAGTGAGGAAAATAAAATATAGAATTAGAAATATAGAATTTCACACAGTGGTGTGAAAAAGTGTTTGCCCCTTATAATAT
>JAQQZT010000011.1:2004070-2019183 GCA_030068275.1 Clarias platycephalus
ATCACAAAGGAGTTTTCATTTTCTGCAGTGGAAAAGTACTCGAACTAGTTACTTTTATCAGGAAGTAACGCTGTAATGTAACTGGTTACTTTTTAAAGACAGTAATTTTGTAATGTAATTAGTAACGTCCCCCAACACTGAACTTCACTCAATTAACATCAAACACTTAATTTTAAATGAATGAGTAAGTACTTATTTTAAAACTGAAAGGTGTATGATTAATTTCTGCCTTACGAATCATATCGCGTCGTGTTCAAGCGCGAGGTTTAAACGTCTAACCCCACTGTGAGTCCAATCTAATGTCTGGTCACGTCATCAGATCGGATGTCACCACAAAAAAACTTTTTACCTCAGAATCAAGACAGATTACTGAATCGCACACAGTTTAAAGGAAATATAAAAAGAATATTGTTCTCTGTCAAAACACTGGCGTTAAAAATGCGGCTAACGCTGTACATCGACTGAACTGCGAGTTTGTAGATGGAACTACGGAGAAATATGACGCAAAACAATTCTGCTTAATACGGTACCGTTATCAGTTTACGTTCATAACGATAATTAGAGTGGTTCGTTAACATCCCTAGTTTGGACAGAATTTTTTTTTTTCTTTATTATTTCATTAGAATTATTTTTATTAGATTCATTATATTAGATTTTTGTGCAAAATCCGCAGTTGTGTTTTTAGCTTTTGTGTATTTGTGTTTCAGCTACGAAGCATTCGAAACAATAATATATATAAAACATAAAAATTATGTACTTTTGTAGGTTTAAAAATTTTTTTTTATATATATTACAAAAGAATAAAATATATATTTTTAAAAGATTCACTACTTGCTGATAAGCTTTCGGTATTTTTATTGAAAATAAAATTTTTAAGAAAATTGTCTTATCGTATTAGAGACGAATCTGAACGCTGATGGTATTCGCGTCTGTATATTTGAACGGAGAACATTGTGCTTCAGGCAGGAAATGAAATCGCTGTTTCATATAAAGTGAAATAATTTCACGCCCTTACGCGACGCGCTCTCGGGTTAATAAATTACACGTGTTATGCGATTCTGCAAAATGACTCGATGTCGGATTTGAATAATTTTCCCATCATGCCCTGTGGCTTTTGATCAGGTTTATGAGAAACACAATGGAAGAGACTAATCACGTCAGCGCGAGCTCGGGTTCCACGTCCTGCCGGCCTCCCTTAACCTAATTACATCAGCTCTGAAACTTTTAGCCCGATTGCTATTGATTCCGGATTAGCTCGCGCGTCCCTGAGGAGACGACCCTGCCTCGACTCGCCCCTCCTCACCCCTCCCCGCCCCGGCCGCGGTGTCCTGGTAACGATCAGGGGGGAAATCAGATTCCCGCCACCTGGTGGAAGTGTGCGCTGTTGGAGATCGGTGTCTGATTTCCCAGCAGCCTCGGAGTCGTGTAGAGCAGCATGGCATGATCTCACTGAGAAGTGGTAGAGCTTTCTCTCTCTCTCTCTCTCTCTCTCTCTCTCTCTCTCTCTGCAGGTGAAGGTTATAATGACAGTCTGACAGCTTCAGGTTTTCTCCCATGCGCCCTGACACACACACACACACACTTCGTCACTGACACATGATGGAGAGAGCGGGTCGTCCTGTCACTCGGCCCTGACAATCAAACCTGTCCCAGTTTATCTTCGCAGGACAGATCGCTGTGATGGAAGGAGAAAAAAAAAGAAAGAAGCAAAAAAAAAAACCCTTCCATTGAAGGAAGGAGAGCAGTGCAGTTAGGAAATAATGAAAGGGAAGAAAGAAAGGAAGGAAGAGAATGTAAGGAAACAGGAATAATATTTTTTTTTATTAAATAAAAAGGAAAAAAAAAAAGAATAAAAGGGACGAAGGGAAGATGAGATGGGAAGGGGAAAAAAAAGATTATAAAAAAAAACAAAATATAAGAAAGTAAAAAGAAGTGAGAAAAGAATTTAAGTGGGGAAGGAAGGTCAATTAAACAGATGGAAGAAAAAGAAGCAAAGAAAGGAAGGAAAGTAAAGAATGAGGAAAACAAGGGGGATAAACAAAAAATAGTGAAATGCAGGATTAAAGAAGAGAAAGAAAGAAAGAAAATTTAAACAAGAAAGGAATAAAAGAACTGATGAGTAAAATAATGAGGGGGGAAAATGTAATAAAAGAATGAAAGGATGACAGACTTCTTGTTTCTAGAAGATACAAGAGAAACAAGGAAAAGGAAAATTGTAAGAAAATGGAGGGGGGGTGAACTGAAGAAAAGGACGAAAGAAAGGAAAATAAAAGGACTGTTGAACAAAGAATAGAAGGAAGGAAAGAAAGAAAGTACAGTTAAAAGGATGGATGGAAAGAAATGAATGAACCCATAAAACAAGGAAAGAAAAGAAAGAAAGAAGGTAAAAAAAAGAATGGATCAAAGATTAAAGGAAGGGTGAAGGAAAGAAAGCTGACCTTTTTGGAATAAATAATTCAGGAAAGTGAACTAGCTGCAAGCTCGAGAGTCTGAAGTGAAGCTCGAGAGTAAATCCAGCTGTGAAGTCGTGCTGCTTCGCCAGTGCAAAAGCGTCTTTGAATTTTTTGGGGGGATTTGGACAAATTCAGAGGGGAGAGGGACGGAGAGCGCGAGTGGGAGAGAGAGAGAGAAACCATACAGTGTAAAATGTATTTAACCTCCTGCAGTCGAGGTGAGACGTGCACGCGGTTTTAAACACATCTATAAAGAAACAGAAAGTAAAGAAATCTGAGCTCGGGACGCCGGTGCCGCGGGGAGCTCGGAGCTCAGGGGATGTGATTTGCAACTTAAATGCGGAAACGCGTCAATAATTCAGCAGCCGAGCTCGCAGACTTCACAGGGGCGAGTCTGGCAGAGAGTCAGGCTGAACACGGAAACCGATGCCAAGCGAGGCCTCGCAGAGCCCCGGACACCGCCGTAATTAAAATACAAAAAAACGCTAGGGGGGAGAGGGAGAGAAGGATGGGGGGGGGGGGGGTTTCCTGATGCGAGATTAATTAGCCTGGTGGTCCAGGTTCTTATTTACTTTTCTTTAATAAACAAGTCACGATGATGGTGATTGACAGGAATAGGGCAGGCTTCAGGTTTCCTTCGTGTCCACACACACCAGCAGAAACCTGTTCCACAACAAGTGAGCATCTCAAATCACATTCCTATCCTTCATAATCACCTCATCCTCAGAGAGAGAGAGGCGGCTTTATCACCAGCCCACCGCTTGCAGGATTACCGCACGAAATCCGCCCTGCCTCTAATTAAAAACAAAGATAAGAAGCTAACCGGCCAACAAGGTGGGGTGACTTTGCTCCCCGAACGATTTATTATTTTTTTTAATGGATCCGAAAAGTTGAGATCTCTGAGAAGGATTAAGAGAGACCGAATGACCTCCGGGACGTCTGTGCGTTGTTGATGAAAACATGAGCGCCAGAAAACCGGCACCTGCGAGATAGGCGATGGAACCGATAGAGCCGACAGCTTGATAACCCGAGCCCTGGATCAACACAGGAATCCTGGATCTGTGAGGATCTGCAAATTCTGCCTAAGAATGCACAATTTACCCATAATAAAAATAGCTTGAAAGCACGCCCTCTAGTGGCTCGTTGCTTTCATGACTTCCTCGGAGACGATACGACGAACGTGCAACATTGTGAAACCTGGTTTAGGTGTCGAGGCTTCCCGGGTAATAGTTTCACCAAGAGGTTCATTTCATGAAGCTTCATTCGAGGGCTTGTTGAAGTGCCATCTAGTGTTCCGACCACTCAGCATTCAGCAGTATTACAGATTTTTCTCCGACTTAACGTTCGTAAGTCGGATTTGTTCGTAAGTCGGATTTGTTCTTAAGTCCGACAAAGTGAGTCTTATACGTCTTTGACACAAATATACAATGTAAAGCATACCAATCCACTTGACTAAATCTCTGTCTCCTTTCCCTACACTGCCCGCATGTGGCCAAAAACTGTAACCACGCCTAAAGAAATTCATCTCACACACGTCAAACCCTTTAAAACAAGAATTTTGCACAGTATGTAAATGCATAAGGGCTCGTTGTACTGCCATCTAGTGGACAACTTTTGTGTAGCAACTAGATCGTACCATCGCAAGCCGAAAGATTTAGTTTGCGTTTTCCTTCTTCATGCGTTAGATAAGAAGTAAAGGTCAAGAGAAAATTCTGAATTTAAGAACAGAAATCTCACGCGAACCCTCAGGGAACCGGCACACGCCTCGAAGCAAGGCTTCATTTGGACACGCCCCCTCATGCTCGATACGAGCTTCTGAGCTTCTGTGTCATAGGTTAAGGTATCATACCACTGAAGGTCTCAGGTTCAAAACACCGTCGCCACTGTATAAAATAAATAGAAGATTGAAATGAATTGAGCTGTTGGGCCCTTGAGCGAGGCCCTTAACTGCTCAGATGTATAGTCAAAATTGGTCTCGAAACATCTATGCCAGTTCGCTCACAACTTTGGAGGCTGTAAAATGTAGCAGTTTCTTTATCACCCTACAGTTGGCGCTCTAAACTGTTCCCCACACTGGCATCCCGTGTAGTAGGAGTGACATTTATTTCTTTTTTATTTGTTTAGAAATAATAATAGTAATGGTGGATGCCAGATAAAGAATAGGACAGTTAAATGTTAAACTCTTGTATTTTAAGTTCTTTTTTTTTTTTTTTTTGTATTGTTTAAATGCTGCACTTGGGTTTTTGAACTAATATTATAAAACTAATGTTACAAGGAATGCACAATTTTAATTACTTACATGTCAAGCTGTTGAATGAAGCTAAGCTATAAAACTTTTAAGTTAAGACTCAACTTTTGAATAAAAAACAAAACAAAAAAACTTAGAGACAGAATCGTAATATTAACCGAATATATCGTCGTATTGGGAGGTGGTGACTGGTGATTCCCGTCCCAGATTTATAGCCTGTTTGTACGTCTTCCAGTGTTTATCACGCTAAAGGTGCATTCCCGTATAGTGGCGGTCACGCCATTTCTTTATCGTTGATTATCGAGCGAGCTCGGGTTGGAATGAACCCAGACCACGGGGTGTTATTAGACTTTGACGTCTGGTCTAAACAAGTCACCTCTTCTTATGGTCGGTGAATTGTGTTAATCTTACAGGCTCACCGCTCATTCCCTTCATCACCACCCTCTCTTTATCCTTCTTCCTCTTTCCCTTAAGCTCCATTTATCCGCGTCTTTGTCCTCTCGTTCCCGGCGGTATACGACTTTTTTAATAATAGCGCGTGCTAATCCTAATCAACACCACCAGCTCGATTTTTGCGACCTTGCTAAGCCTATGAAATTCCAGGAAAAAGATCCGGTTATCAGGATTTTGCAGGATCTGCACTTTTTCTTGACACTCGAGTCCGATCGCACCGGTTTTTGGCTGTAACGCGCGCCGTGACTTCGGGGAGCGTCGGTCTTGCTGCGCTTGCATTTCCTGGCAATGCTCATATTTGACCTTGAGCAGTCCTTCCTGCTTTAATAATCAAGCAAAAAGCCTCAAATCATTTATTCTGAGGCGGCTGCCTTGGTGCGTCCCACTCGTTTCCTAACGCTGTCTTCTTTTAGAGAATAAGACGCTGACCTTTTCCGACCTGAGCTTGCGTGTGGTGCAGGACGTGTAGCGCGCACACACTAATTAACTAATTTATGGACTCGTCTTTCTCGACTCCGTGGTTCCCCTGGCATCAGTTGTATCCTGTGTCCTTCATCTGCCCGTCCTCTGCCCTTACAGTTTCGTCATTCCTTCAACATCGTACCTCCCTTTTTTTTTTTCTTTTTTTTTTTTGTACCCGCTCCTTTGTTCTGTCCTCTGGCTTTAGTGGCTCGGCTCGCCTTTTTATAAATTATTCTGTCTGATCTTCATCCCTTTTTTTTCCTCTTCATGTTATCAATTTTTTTTCCGTTTCCTAGATATTTAAAGGCGGCCTGGTTTGTACTCCACTTTGCAGACATGGCGGAACATCTCAGTTCATCAGGTTTTAGCGTTCAGCGTTCCTCACGAGCTTTAAACGCTTCTCAAAAAAAAAAAAACAACTATGATCTAAAAGTTTTTAAAATGTTCATACTCAGAAACGGTCAAGAAATTTGCACAGTGTCTTCATACAGTACCGTGCAAAAGTTTTGAGCCCCCGACCTCATTTTGTCTTATTAAATAAAATGAAATAATGTAAATTAAATTTTAAAGAAATGTGAACAAATGATTTACTGCGACAGGCTGCAAAGTGTCTAAAGATACAATTTACAAATCGGTCGTTTATGTAACAAACTTCAGCAGCGACCTAATTTCCCCTCTCGTCTGTTCCGACCACTTAGCATTCAGCAATATTACAGGTTTTTTCCCCGACTTACGAACGAGTTCCGTTCCGGGAGCACGTTCGTAAGTCGGATTTGTTCTTAAGTTTGACAAAGTGAGTCTTTGACACGAATATACAATGTAAAGCATACCAATCCACTTGACTAAATCTCCTTTTCCTACACTGCCCGCATGTGGCCAAAAACTATAACCACGCCTAAAGAAATTCATCTCACACGTCAAACCCTTTAAAACAAGACTTTTGCACAGTATGTAAATGTATTCCGTGCGCATCCGACTCTCCTAACAGCCTCAGTTTTCACGTGGCAGCCATATAAATGTTGCGTATATAAATGAAGATATGTTCCAGATTTAAAGTCTTCTCATTTGCGTTTTTCTTCTTCTTCTCCTCTCTTTCTCTCTGCAGTATGCCTCGGCGGGCTGCATGCTGTCGCTCCACCACAGCGAGAAGCCGGAGCACGAGGAGGTTTGCGAGTTCCGGCCGTACACCTGCCCCTGCCCGGGTGCTTCTTGCAAGTGGCAGGGCTCCCTGGAGGCGGTCATGCCCCACCTCATGCACGCCCACAAATCCATCACCACGCTGCAAGGCGAGGACATCGTCTTCCTGGCGACGGACATCAACCTCCCCGGCGCGGTGGACTGGGTCATGATGCAGTCCTGCTTCGGACACCACTTCATGCTGGTGCTGGAGAAGCAGGAGAAGTACGAGGGCCACCAGCAGTTCTTCGCGATCGTGCTCCTCATCGGGACTCGCAAACAGGCCGAGAACTTCGCCTACCGCCTCGAGCTGAACGGCAACCGCAGACGGCTCACGTGGGAAGCCACGCCGCGGTCCATCCACGACGGGGTAGCCGCCGCCATCATGAACAGCGACTGCCTCGTCTTCGACACCTCCATCGCTCACCTGTTCGCGGACAGCGGCAACCTGGGCATCAACGTCACCATCTCCATGTGCTGAGGTTTCAGACTTTCCCGGGACCGACAAGGAGGGGGGGCGGAGTTTCAGGAAATGACCCGTTCGGGAGAATTTCAAACAATATGGTACCTTGCACCTCGGGTCGCGATAGGTACGGAGCGTGGCTCTGTCTACAAACGGGACGTCTACAGGCTGTTTTGTTTTTTGTTTTGTTTTTTTTATACGAAAATCGTAGCACGGCTGCTTCGCACGATGACACGCGTGTGACGTGAGATTTTGCACTGACCTTTCCCGAAATCGAATCATGACTTTGTAGAAGGTTGTAGGATGCTGAGCGTGTGCAGGTCCCATTGACAAAAAAAAAAGAAAGGTGTACATGGTGGCAAATAAAGTAAACTTGCAACTTCACTGCACCAGGTTCTGTCAGGCAAATGCATGACTTTGTTTGTTTTAGGTTTTTTTTTGTTTTTGTTTGTTTTTTTCGTTTTTCTAAATGTCTGTTTCTTCTTAGATCACCACCACCACCACCACCGGATAATTCCGGAAGCTTCGTCTGGGGGTGGGTGAACGGCGTCATGGCGGATCTCGGGTCGGCACCAAACCAGAGCCAAGATTTTCAAGATCGTTAATCGAACGAAAATAAACGAAATGCGACCAGTCACGTTATTCCCCCCCCTCCAATATCACTGAAACGAATCTCCTCATGTATAAACTGTACGTTCGAATCTCCTCATATACTTGAATGTTTTCTAACTGTGGTACTCCGGGCTCGGTACCGCTCGTGGTCCGGTTCCTCATGACTGCATGTAAAAACCGCACGAGCCTGCATGCTACGGTGCGATAAACGTACGAGCGACTGCTTACTGGCTAACTGCGCCGCATGGGAGCGGTTCAGGGTTTCAGGATCGCCCCGGGTTTTTTTTTTTTTTTTAATCAAGATGATGCAGTTTGTAAATATCCCTCTCAAAAACAAAACAAAAAGAAACAAAACAAAAAAAAAAAAATAGATTTGCCGTGTGCTCTGGTCAGTTCTGTCTCGGGCTCGATTTGTTTGTGCTCCTGCTCTTCTTTTTAAAACTGCAGCTCAGAGAGATTATTTGGGATTTTTTTGGGGCGGAAATGTATTGTTTTTTTACTTTATTTTTTTTATTATTATTATTATTTTTTACAAACACTTCCTCGGTGAATCCACCTTGCAGCGCCTTACGTCTCTACGACTCGACCTTTCAGAGCTCGTGCTGAATTTCAGGTCTGTGATCCAGGACTCTTTAATTAATAGAGCCTTTATACATTAACGGCATTATGAGGGAAAAAAAATAATTGTGAAAACTGCTTTATATAAAACCTCCAGAACTCCACAGTAGTAGCCTGAATGACAAAACACACACACACACACACACACACACACACACACACACACACACACACACAACCCCACACCTCTACACGAATACCTCCGATGTCCGACACGTCCGTAAGTGGACCGCATCGATCATCTGGACCCTGGTGGTCTTCAGTTCTATTAAAAAAAAACAACAAAAAAAAAACCTGATTTTTTTTTTTTTTTTTTTCCCTCAGCTTCTCTTTTTCTTTCTTATTTAATTACGTAACCGTCGATCCCGTTTCCTTTGTGTCTTTCGCGTTAATGTGATGGGATTTCTGTGCGTCGTGTTAGACTTGAAGGAAACGTTAAGGTTTATTCTCGCCTCGTTCAAATCAGAGTCCGCTTTTCCCAGTAATCACCCGGTTGTCATGGCAACTCGACATCCTCATTAGATCGAGCGTGGAAGTGGCGTTTCAGACATTCATGCCACACACACACACACACACACACACACACACACACACAACATGAAATTACTAAATTATACAGAATGTCCTCTGGTGATGAATTTCATGCATTTTGGATCCATTTTGTACATAAATAAATAAATAAATAAATAAATGAGACTCATTAGGGCTGGCCGATACGACAAAACGTCCTGGCACGATACGTGAAAGTATTTCTAAGATATTTCATGATTATTTATGATGTCTAAAATTATTTTTAGACAGTTTTTTTTTTTTTTAATAAATGGGGGGAGGGGCAATTCTAATGCTAATGAGTCCTAATAGTGAAAAAAAATCTAATAAAATTAAAAAAAATTTAAATCATTAAAAAAATATATAATTTTGTACATTTGAACATCACATGAACCATTTTCTAGTTTGTAGTTATTTAATTGATTAAAATTTTTTAAAGTGTATCTTGACACAAATTTTATCATAATATCAAGATTATAGCGGGAAATCCGATCCTCCGTCCCTTGCGCTAACAATAAGCGAGCGTGTAATAAATGTTAGCCGTTTCACAACCGATGGTCTGCAGGTGGACGCGTCTGTCGGACGTATCGAACGAT
Source organism: Clarias platycephalus (assembly GCA_030068275.1). NCBI lineage: Eukaryota > Metazoa > Chordata > Actinopteri > Siluriformes > Clariidae > Clarias > Clarias platycephalus. The sequence continues at coordinate 2,013,701 of JAQQZT010000011.1, forward strand.
TACGACGTGTTTAACCGACATGTCCAGGAGTGTGATTAAAATCATGGGTTTATGATTCATGGATAAAAAAAATTTTTTTTTAAAGAAAACTCATTTGTGCATTTTGCTCCAGTTATCCCTCACGATCGATAGAAAAAGAAATAAAGGCTTCAGAGACTGAAAGAGACGATTAGAAGGACGAAACACACCTCGCGCCTAATTGGGTTTTCTTTGTTTTCTCCCTTTTAGCTGCCAACACACACACTTTTTCACCAAGCCTACTTTCTAACCCTGGACACGACACGACACACACACACACACAAGCGTAACGAACTGGACTGCGGCTCTGAATAAATTCATGTTGATGAAGGCAGCAGGTGGCGTGATGATGAGAAACCCCTCGCTGCAGTTCGAAACCAAGGCATCAATATTCAGTGGCTGGATCTCCGCTAATCAACCGGCGGAAATTGAAAAAAATTTAATTGGAGATTCGGGGTAGAAATGGCAAATCAGCCAATCAGATTCCTCATAGAGAATTGTTTGCTTAAAGCAGACAAAACAAATAATGAAAAAAAAAATAAAATAATAATAATACCAGTCAAAATGACAGAAATGTCGTATCACGATTCTTGAAGAATTTTCTACGAGATATATCGCAATATAACGCAGACTTGCTCACAAACTCAGCACACGGCTTTGTTACATGAAAAAAAAAAAATGTAATAAATGTATCATCCATGACCAAGTGTACGATACGTTTTGTTGCTTTAAAAAAAAAATTTTTTTTAATGATTTATTTTAAATTGATCTTTTCTTAAAATATACAGTATATAATTTTTTTCCATTTTAAAGAAAGTAAAAAATTGTAACAGCAACCAGTTCCACTATTTTTTATTTACCTAAGCATTTAATTATTTAAAAAACAAAGTTTTCCCAATACCTCAGAGAAAGCGTTGCTATGACAACAGCTGTTAGAGTATCAATTACGGCAACATTTATTTAGATCATCATTAATACAATTACGCTTTTGGAAACATTGTACTAAAAAAAAAAAAGTTTTTTTTTTCTTTCAAAACTGAGATAAATGCCCCAGATGTTCGAGTCAAAGCAGGACTTTTGATTGGGCAGAATAACAAGGAGTCATTTGAAATTTTTAAAGCCCTAAGTGTGATGTTTTATCGTCGTATCGTCCAGCCCTAATGAATAACTCGGATCGAAAGCGTGACTTCCGCCGAGTCCTAAAACAAAAGTCAAAAAGGTGTTTTGTTTTATTTATTCATAAATAAAATCCTTTCAATTCCTTCTTTCAATATTTACCAGAATCAATATGTGTGTATAATAAGGTTTAGCTACTTCCAAAGACCTCATTAGTAAAGTTTTTATTAACATGATGTTGATTAAAGCAAAGCAAAAAGAACAGATTTCAGTCGGAGGGGAAAAAAAAAATCACATCTCAATGTTTTTTTGTTTTTTTTTGTGCAACATGTAATATATACCTGGGGGAAGAAAAAGTGCAGAAATCAAAATCGGCCAGCAGATGGCGCTCAGCAGGCTTTTGGTCTAACCTAAAGAGCTAAACGTTAATTAAGAAAGCGTTTCCCTTCTCTACATTTTAACAAAATAATCACTTCATCATCGGCGTTTACGTTCCACGCTCGCAGCTCCGCCCTCTTTACTCATTTACACCCTTTATACGTGTTGATTTTTGGAGTTTGTTTTTTTTTCTTTCCCATCCTCCAGTGATCATGTGACTATACAGATTATTTGATTGTAATTTTAATAATTGAAAATAACTACAGCAGTGAACACGTGCTGTTAGATTCCTGTTGAACGGGTACAAGATGATCACGTGCACATCGTCTCTTCAGTCTTGTCTTTTTTGTTTGTTTGTTTCTTCTAATAAATAAATAAATAAATAAAAAATAGATATATATCTATAAATACTTATCAGCTCTTTGACAGAACTAAAGTGATTTATGATTTTTGTTGGGAATTTCTGTACTTGTACCATAAATCTATTTTGCTCTTTGTATCACTTGTATCATTTGTATCAATAATAAAATATTTATATGTCAAATGTAAAAAACAAAAAGGTAACTTTATTTACAATTTTTGAAAAACACAATAACACAGTATTATGACGCCACAACACTAGACAGAGGAATCTGGCGAATCGAAACTGCTCAGTTGCGTCTGTATTCGCTGTCTCTCCATTTTTCTCTCTCTCTGTCCCTGTTGTTTCTGTCTCTGTCTCGTTCCCGGTCTCCGTCTCTCTCTCGCGGTCTCTCCTTCCCTCTTTCCCTCTCTCGCTCCCTCTCTCTGTTCTCGCGTGCTCTCTGCTCGTCTTTTCCTCTCGCCTCGTCTCTACTCGTTCCTGTCCTCCTTTCGTCCCTCTCTCTGTCCCTCTCTCCCCTCCTCTGATCCTCTGCTGATCTTTCCCGCGAGTTCTTCGTCTCCGGCGCCCCCTTCATGACGTACTTCTCATAGCCGGCGTCCTCTTTCTCCTTCTTCACGCTCGCGCCGGCGGCCGGGTGTGACGGGTCGGTCTGCGCTGCTCGCCTTTCCTCTTTCGCTTCCTTCTTCTTTTCTTTTTTCTCCTTCTTCTTCTTCTTTTCTTTTTTATCTGGTGAAACAGACACGATCACGCCTCTGAACCGTAATGCTCTTCATGAATGAATGAATTATTAACCGATCGAAGGCTCACCCTTTTTCGGTTTCTTTATCAGTAAGAGATGCTCGTCTTCCGACTCCGACTCGGCCGGAGAGGGCAGTTTGGGGGCGCAGCCTTCCTCCCTGAGGCGTTTGGTGACGTCGTCGATGTCCTCCGAATCTTTGGGTGGACGGTAATTAGCCACGTGGTCCACGCGTAGCGTTCGCCCTTTGATCTGTGGATGAAAAAGTGGTGACGTCAACGCGTGTTTTCAGTGGAATGACCTTTAAATACATTCACTACTCCTATAGGTGGCGCTCTGAACTATTCCCCCAAGCTGCATCCCGTGTAGTTTGTTTAGAAATAATAATTATATCAGATGACGTAATAGAGCTGTGCAGTAACAATGTAGCTTTGTTTCATTTTAATCTTAAGTTAAATGTTTTATTTGAACTTGTTTCAAGAAGCTTTAACAAATTTGTCGATATTTAATTTCTCTTAGTCTACACATGTAATATAATAAAACAGTGTAAAGTGGGCGTGTCTGTACATTGAAGATATTTGCTAAAAAATTATAATTTGGGGGGCATAAGATGAGTAATAGAAGATGTTTTTTGTCCGTTTGTGCACGCATCATGTAAAAACTACTAAACAAATTTTAATGTGGTTTTCACAGGTCTATTTGGCCGAGATTGTGGTAAGTATTTAGTAAAAATATAGGCTTTGTTTCATCGCAATCAGCTCATGGGAAGAGAAGATTTGCTACTTTGAAATTTAAATGGAATACGCCCTTATCATAAAAAAAAGAAAAGAAAGAAAAAAAATCATTAGTTCATCTCAAAATTCAACAGATGGCGCTGTACCTTTTATTTACCTCAATTATAAGTGTACAAACTAAACCCATCTGTAACATGCGTTTAAACTAATAATATAGCAGAGAAAAAGAAAAGAGGAAAAAATAAGTAATTTATGAACTAAATTTTTTTTGTGTGTGCTGATTTATAAATCGCCTTGTGATGATTTAATACATTTATAACCGCGATGCCCCGGTCGATCAGTCAGTGACTGGAATTGGCTGGTTTTCAGTTTGATCAGACATGACCGATCAGCCTCGGATATAAACCGATTCTGTGCCGAGTGCACGAGCTTCTGCAGCAGAAACATTTTTATGGTCTTACATTAACAAAAGTTGCGCACTTTAAAAAGCCACTGATTTACCTTTTTTCTTCAAACTTTGTGACCGAATTAGTCATTACACACTCTTACACCAGGTGCGCTAATTAGTCTCACAACGTGTGTTAGAAGCAAACCTGGAGGGATTTGAAGCGGCAAAGCTTCACTGTTTCTTTATAATCCAGGAACGGGCTACATTTACCCAGTCTCTACCTTAATTCCGTTGAAGTTATCCACTGCCAGAATCGTGCTTCTCTGATCCTCGTAGCAGAGAAAACAAAACCCCTTGGACTTTCCCGTCTTCTTATCTCGCACCAGGTTGATGTTGGCGATCTCTCCGTACCTGACACGCAGAGAGGAAGCACGGTGAAAGAGTGGATACGTTTTTTTTTCTGTTAACAGTAATAAGATATCTGCAACATCTACAATAAAAAGCAAACGGGACGTACTGTGAGAAAACACAGACGATGTCTCCTTCTGTCAGCTCGTACGGAAATCCACCTGCAGGTTAAAGTCAAAGAGAAAGAAATCATCATCATCATGATTGACAATCACGAGCAACGTGGGCCCGTGTTTACTGAGCGTCTCAGACTAGGAAAAATTCTCAGATTGATGCAATTTTGGTGCTACTTTCAGGAGTAGGAGTAAGAGCAATTAATTGACATTCTTAAAATAGCACTGGAGCACTCCTATCTCCACAAAAATATAGGTGTCCTAACTATTTAGGAGTAGCGAAGAAATTACATTCTGGCGCGCGCGGATGAGAAATGTTTTAGTAACGCTGAGCGACACGGAGCTCATAAAATATACATTTGGACAAAAATGTCCTTTTTGTAACAGATCATGTGTTACTGCTCAATCAATGTACATTTCATATTTATTTTCTCCACATAAACTGAGGTATCTCCTGTTTTACATTTTTTTAGTAACAGCAAAGATGTGGATTTGAAACAGCTATGGTTTGGGTTTGTTGGCAATAAGAAAGCAAACTTTGTTCTTACAGCACCGCAGATCACACTACGCTGTGTGAAAGCAACGACAAACAACCTGCATCGTTGGTTTCTTTAATATAATATAACCGTGCCGATGAGGAGGCTCGTGTGTTCCTTTTGGTGTTCAACAGTGGCTTTCGCCTTGGAACTCTGGAGTAATTTTGGTAGGCGAACCACACTCTGTTCCAAGATTTCTCCATCTGATTAGGATAACGTCATGGAGCCGCGAGTCCGTGCATTTATAAGTTTTTTTTTTTTTTTTAACACTGAAAATATTCCCAGCTCAGAGTAAGACATAAAAGTTATTTATGAAGCTTCCTACTAGGGCTGAAACGATTCCTTGAGTAACTCGAGTAATTTGATTACAAAAAATGGTCGAGGCAAAATCTTCTACCTTTAAGCTTCTATTAATTAATTTTAAAAGCTTGCGTTATTTTTTTTTGCGAAATTATTTGTTTGCCGTGACGTAGCGCTCTTCCAGATGCAGGCCGTCACTAAACACAGACAAAGAAGAAGCACTTACGTCACCCAAAAAAGTGGAAGGAGATACAAACAGTTAGCTGTGAAAAAAATATATAATTTATATATTTTTTCCCTATACAACATGGGTTTTTCATTCATTCATCTTCTATACCGCTTTATCCTTGATCAGGGTCGCGGGGGACCTGGAGCCTATCCCAGGAGACTTT
>JAQQZT010000011.1:2021357-2032364 GCA_030068275.1 Clarias platycephalus
GTCAGGAAGGGCATCCGGCGTAAAACCTGTGCCAAGTTGTAGTGCGGACTGAATATTCCGCTGTGGCGACCCCTTGTTGGGAGCAGCCGAAAGACCAACAACAACAATCATACTAGTATCATGAGATTATCATATATGGCCGCATGGCGGCTTAGTGTTCAGCACTGTCGCCTTATACCTCCAGGTCCTGGGTTCAATTCCCGCATCTGGTCTGTGTGCAAAGAGTTTGCATGTTCTCCCTGTGCTTGGGTACTCCAATTTCCTCCCACAGTCCAAAGACATGCCGGTTAGGCTAACTGGCGTTCCCAAATTGCCCATACTGTGTGAATGTCGTACAAAATGGTAATACATACAATGGTTGGATTACAGAGGTTCCTAGAAGGATGGATGGGTGACTTATCATATATATCAATATTAAAATATTTATGCAAGTTTTTCTTTTCCTGAAGTTTGTATACATTTTGTCTGACTTTGAATATACTGTGCGTATAATTGTAACACTACATTTTTTTATTGATTTGTTTTCACTTTCGTATGGATTTTTTCTTCATTCTATATTTTTCTCTCTCATTTTCCCCTTTCTTTAAATACCTACCTGCTGTATAGCCTTGTACATACAGATAAATGTACATTTACTGTTCATCAGTTCATCAAACTATTTCTTAGACATGTAAAGCTGGCTTGGAGTTGGGGAAGGGCGGGTGACAGGTACATAGGTGTATAGGGGGTTAAGTGGGTGAGGTATACTGTATTAGGCAGCAAGTGAACCTTTTTTTCCTGGAGGTGATGTGTTGGAGGCAAAAGAACGTATATTTTGAGATACTTTTACAATGGTGGCAAAAAGGGGAGCCCTATTCAAAATTAGTCAGGTGATCATAATGTTATGGCTGATCGGTGTAAATTAAGATTGTATAAGTGTGCCTCTGCTTTATTGAAATGTCCTGTGGATCCGACATGTACTTGAAACGCACACTGCTTGTTCATTTTGAATGTTAAAAATCAATGAAAATGATGCTACATGGATAACTATAAGCTAGTGAAGTGGTTCCCCACCTCTGGTCCTATGAACCCCCTGCCTTGCACATGTTTTTATTGTTGTCTCAGCCCCCAGCACACCTGATTCAACTAAACAGATAATTGAGAGCCTTTTCTGAATAGAAGTGAGTGTTACGGGTTACTGAGATACTGATCAGAAGGTTGGGGGTTCAAACCCCAGCACCACCAGGCTTTCACTGTCATTATCTGTTCCAGGGGATCTGTATCCGGCTTTTTGCGGGTCTTAAGATGCTCAAAAAGTCCTGAAAATCGGCAGACAGGTTGGAATCTGCTGCCATTAGGATGCATGAGAGTCTGGGCACCAGGTGTGGCACGCGGCCTTAACACAAGATTTTGCTGCATAGCTCATACACACTTGCACGTATGCACACGAAACCTGGTACACATTTAGAGCTCATTGAGCTTAACAACCTTTGCATTGCACGTCATGGGCTCAGTTCAACAGGAAGTCAGTTATTTTGGGTTGTTTGCAAAACACGCCCAATGGATTTTGAAGTACTCCTCCTAGGGGATTTATACAATCGCCATCAAACCGGGCCTCTGTGATCTCAATACATTGAGGATACAAAAATGGGGAGGGATTTTTGATCTCAATCATCTGCAGGTTTTCATTCCGACGGAACAAAAGCACATCTGATTGCACTCTTTTGATTCATTGTTCTTGGCTTTCAACAGACTGTCAGGTGTGGCTGCTGCTCGGTTGGAATGAAAACCTGCACACACACAGACACAGACACACACACACACACACACAGACACAGACACACACACACACACACACACACACACACACACACACACACACACACAGGTCCCTTCTGTAGTAGACTGGACACAGCTGATGTACACTATAATCATTATACACAAACAGTTCCCAGAAAGATGCAGACGGTTGTTTTAACACCCCTGTTTACTGTAGCATGAAAATGTTCTTTCTTTTGTCCTACGAGGTCCAAACCTGTTATAACATGCACAAAGCGAGCTCCATAAAGACATGATGTGTTAACTTTGGACTGGAAGAACCTGAGTGTCCTGCACAGAGCCATGATTGAACTCAATCCGAGTGAACACCTTCGGAATGATCTGGATAAACAGGAGCCTCCTCAACATCCCGACATGATTTCACTAACGCTCTTGTAGATGAATGAACACAAATTCCCACAGCTACGCTTCAAACTCTAATGCAAAAATTTCCCAGAAGAGAAAAGCTTATTATAACTGCGAAGGGGAATAAATCTGGAATGGGATACTTGATGGTCAGGGATCTACACACCTTTGGCCGTATACACAATGTGGCCGTAGATTGAACAAAATCTGAGAGTAAAATCCTAATTCATAGCTTGTAATTGAAATACATTTATTTAAAATGTATTGTCAGATGAAATAATATTAAGCTCCATGTGTGAGCTTCATCTGGATTGTCTGGTTTCTTCTGACCCCACAAAAACATGCCAGAATGTGACTTTAAATTTCCTAGGTGTGCATTATTGCCTGGTGCATTATTGACTGGATGCCCATTCAGCACAACTCTGACCAGGAAAAAGTGAACACTGAAGCTGATTGAATGAATGACTACATGTACACACACTCACACATTACCAGTCAGAAGTTTGGACACCCCTTCTAACTCCATGGTCGTTCTTGATGTTTATTTCTTTCTACACTGTAAAACAATACTGAAGGCGTTTATCCAAAATACACAATAATCTCCTTTGAACAGTTGATATTGAGATGCATATCTGCTACTTCTGCTCTGTAAAGCTTCATAACGGCTCTAATCTGTGGTGCTGGTTGTTAATTGGTGATTTCTGAGGCTGGTGACTCTACATGAACGTCTCCTCTGCAGCAGAGGTCAGTTTTGGTCTTGCTTTCCTGGGAACGTCTTCATGAGAGACAGTTTCATCATCATGGAGCTCGATGGGTTTTACAAACGCATGAAGAACTGTTCCAGAACACTCTAACTCACTCACTCATCGTCTATACCGCTTAATCCTTTATATAGGGTCACAGGGGGCCTGAAGCCTATTCCAGGAGACTTAGGGCACTAGGCAGGGTACACTTCAATTCAATTTATTTGTATAGCGCCTTTACCAATTGACATTGTCGCAAAGCAGAACCTTGGACAGGGTGCCAATCCATCTCAGGCTCATACACATTCACACACTCACACACACACTACGGTCAATTTGGGAACACCCATTAGCCTAACCTTACGAAATGCCATAATGTAAATGTTTTTATGGGGGTTAGGGGTAGCTCAGTGGTTACAGCACTGGACTACGGTTCGGAAGCTCCCAGGTTCAAACCCCATGACCACCAAGTTGCCACTGTTGGGTCCTTGAGCAAGGCCCTTAACCCTCAACTGCTCAAATATATAATGAGATAAAAATGTAAGTCGCTCTGGATAAGGGCGTCTGCCAAATGCCTGGAGAAAACCAGAGTACCCGGAGGAAACCCACCAAGCACAGGGAGAACATGCTGTCTCCATGCACACAGAGGAGGGAATCAAACCCAGACCCTGGAGGTACAAGGCGACAGTGCTAACCACTAAGCCACCGTGCTGCCTGTTCCAGAACAGCTGTTCTAAAATGTAGAAAATAAATCCAAACTTTTGACTGGTACTGTAAAAGGCACCTTTGTCAGAATAGGTCAGGGTACTCACAGCTGTCAGCTTTCTTTCCGGCTCCTGATACATCTAACTCAGCTACTTCAGTGACTTACTGAAGAAAATCTTTATTTCAAGAAAAACAGTAAAGACACACACATGTAAAAAGTACCTTAAATTTAGACTGATTCCAATTTTACATACAACCCCGAACAGCATTTTAAACATACTCCCTTTACTATCTTTTTGGTCCAGATGTTTTTTTTTTGGTCCCAGATCCCAGTGCATTTCAGTACTCATCCCAGTTAACCCAAAAAAATCCCAATGCAATAGAATGTAGCTTAAAGTTTCCTTGAACAATATAAAAATATTGATCATCAACAAAAAAACTTAAAAAGTACTTTTTCTTGTTTCTGGGGCGGGACCCTTACTGTAACATCTTTCACCTGAAACCATAAATAATTTAAAAGTATATAATTATACTTATATATTATACTTTATACTTTAATTATAAAGTATAAAGGCTTATTTATTATATTTATTATAAAGGCTAATTGAATGTAAAACACATGCATCTCACCAGGTGAAACATACATACAAAATGTAGAAAAGAAACAAGGAAAAGTCTTTTCAAAAACTTTCTTTCAGTATTTCAGAGTGTACCGAGGTACTGAAAAGGGCTTTGTTTTAAATGGTTTCAAGAACAGGGTCAGTTGTTTAGTTCTGTTTAAAATGGCCCTCAAGATTAGAGTTGAGAGCCCCCCCCCCCCCCCCCCCCCCAAAAAGGTTAACATGCCTGCATTTATACAAAATTCACATACAAACATTTGAATCAATCGTGTTGACATGGTCATCTGTTACAAATTTACATCGAGAGCGCAAACAACAGGAATTGAGACACCGAGGCCGTAAAAGGTTACGGTCTTCGGATTTCACTTAAGTAGAAGAAAGTGAGCCAAAAAGTCAATAAAGCCATCTGTTCCATTGCATGAATAAAACAGGCAGACTCTCAAGACTCCACATCCATTACGGGATACAGCTCTTTTCCGGTTGTTGATGTCAAAACACTTAACCGTTTCCCATGAGCGCCAGACCGTAAAGTACTGAAAGGACTGCTGTTGTTTGTTATACAGAGTTCGGACACGTTGACACCACGAGAGGAACCACAGCAGGCTTCCTCAAAACGACCTGACCAGGTAGAGCCGGGTCTAAAGAGTTGTTGTCCGAGTGCACAACGCTTGGTCCGTGTTACCTTTACCGCGGCACTGGTTGACTTTAAAACAAGCAAACATGTCACAGAGTTGTTGTCGTACCTCCCTCTGCCAGAAGGCATAAACCAGTGGGTTGATAAGGGAATTGGCGAGTCCAAGCATCCAGAGATGGTTTTCTATAAACCAGTAAAGCTTGCATGGTGGACACAGTACCTGTATCACGTTGACCACAAAGAAAGGGCACCAGCAAAGGGTGAAGCATCCCACCAGTAAGGTGACGGTCCGAAACGGCTTGATGTGTGCACAATATCGAATTGGAAAGAGGCAGCGGGAACTCACTTGCATGGCTTGCTCGATGCGCCTCTGATGGCTCCAGGCGATTTTCAGGATGTCTAGATAAAAGTAGATGAAGACCAAGAGTATGGGGAAGAAGGTAGCACAGAAAACTATGATGATTCCATGAGGGTTGACGACAGAGAAGAAGGTACATTTCATACCACTTTTATACTGAAGTTCCTGCATGGTCTTTAACATATTGGGCAGGAATCCTAGGACGGCCGAGAGCAGCCACAGACACACCAACAGGCCGGCTATCATCTTGGTGCCCATGAGTTGCGAGTAGCGCAGCGGTACCTTGATCGCCACGTATCGGTCCAGCGAGATGAAGAACATGGTGAAAATAGATGCAGCGCTGGGCGCGATAATAAAAGACATGCGCAGCAAGCACATTTCCTTTCGCATCACGACCACGTGGTTTTTAACTTCATCGACAGCGATTGCCGTGATAGCCAAACCCACTAGGATATCAGAGACGGCCAGGTTTAAGACCAAGCTCCAGCTGTGATTGCTCCCCTTACGGATCAACAAGACCAAAGCGATGGCCACCAGGAGGTTGGTAAAGACGATCAGGAAGGATTCGATGCTCAGAATCCAGCCGATTACGACTCCGTTGGGAGATTCCTGAGCAGGGGTTGTGAAGACCGGCGTGGCTGAAGTCACCTCTTCTAAGTAGTCATTCATCACCGTAGTAAAAGGTATAATCCCATTCGGAGTGATCATCATTGCCCTTACTGTGCTCAGTGTTGGGAATTTACTCTACATTGAGTTCACATCACACATGGTCCAGAGTGATGCCTCGGACTCGGCTAAAGCAGGAAAAACAGTGTCATATGTCAGAAGCTGGAATGTTATTCAGAGACGCCTCTTTGTCACGGCTCGTTTTTAACTGGTCGACCCTTGTTCAGTCTGGCTGTCATCCAAGTCCCATCTCTAGTGCATACTTCCTGCTTGAAGATGCTCTTTTTCCATCAATGTTCTATTTTGAAATTGAAGTGTAACCCAGATATGATTTACACGCTTGAGAAATGTAGATGTTATCGATGGTGTTGTGAGCTAGTTATTGACATGTTATTAGAGTGTGTTATTACAGTAGTAACACATACATTCCTACAAACCAAACACATGATACACATGTGTACCTCTCTGGTCAGTGGAGTTCAGATTTTAACCAAGAATGGACAAGTTGGTGAAAATGTTCCTCTTGTGTGATTTTCAAACACGAACTCACACGTCTCTAGTGTAAATAATAATAATAATAATAGTCTGTAAAATGTCCTTAAACAGAATGAAAGAACCAGGGGAAGAGTGAAAGAGCAGTGGGAAGGGATTTCCAATAGACTGGCCTCAATATCAGTAAGAGCTTGTATGAGTGTATAACCATATCATCCCAAAACTATTTATTGCATCAGGATAGAGACGGTTGGTCAGATAAATAGATACAGACGTTTAATGGTTTCAAGGTCAAGATCAAGTAAAATTGTGTGTGTGTTTTTGTGTGTGTGTGTGTGTGTGTGTGCGTGTATACTGTACATATAAATAGATATATACATGAATTGAAATACACCGCCTCACTAAAAAAAAAGTCTCGTGAATTTAAATAACTAAATACTTAAGAGCCTCTGACTGGGTCATTCTGAATTCACATATTTTGCACTTGGAAGGAAAAAAGGGAAAGGGAAAAAGCATTGCACAAATAATACAGTCAACAATATTGCACTTGAAGAGTGGTAATGCTCAATAGTATTGGTAAATGACCAGAGACACAAATAAGGTATGAATGTAATATTGTAATACTGTATCATTACAGACAGTTAGCGTTGGTAAACGACTGAGGGAACAAGTATTGTATTTATGTAATACTGTACTATTACAGTCAGTTACTGCCCGCACAGTGTAAATGTTACAGAGAAGAGTGGTATAATTTTATGGCCATTGCTAGAAAAGATTTGTTGGACTTACAAACAAATTCGACTTACAAACAAGATCTTAGAACGGAACTCATTCGTATGTAGGGGACTTGTACTGTGTTTTAGAAGGGTCAAATTCTTGTCTTGCGTCAAGCAAGGGCAGCAACTAAGGATATTCCTAAAAGGATTGGAATTGGGTTGCGAACTTTCTAACACATTATTGAAACATAAAAGAATAGTGCTGACCCGTCAACTTCCTGTATAAATCCATTCCTATTATAAATTATTTTGCAAAGGTAAAAAAGGATTACACAGAGGATAATGTCTGTACATCTGAAATGCACGTGCACTCTGGTGACTCTGGACCAGCAGACATGCGGCGGTGGTATTCATCCCTGCTAGAGTGTTCTTTGCTATAGAAAACCTCACTTGCTCAGCAGTTATTTCGCTGGTTGCCAGACCGCAGGTTACACACAGTAGCACTCACTCCTCAGCTACACGTTGGCTTTAACTTATCTTTAACTTTAATTAACCCATAAACAGAGATCTTCTCGAGCGCTCACTTGGATTGGAGAGAGGTGACTTCGTCAGGTTCTTCAGGCTGCTGAGCTGACGATGTCTTTAAAGCGGAAACTTCTATCCATGCTGTTGTGCTGTGTGTATTTCGTGGCCTCCATTTTTTGCCTTCAACCCGACAGGAACATGTGTCTTTCTCGTGGCACGTGGTAAGTTGTGTTTTTTTTTTTTTTTTTTTGGTAAATTAAATTTTTCTGTTTCTGCAACCAAACAGGAATTCGGGGGTTGTTTGGGTTGCCACGACTCACCTTAAAGGTCACATAAGATACTCCCATTTTAAACAAGTTCATATAAATCTAAAAGGTCTCCAAAGTGTATGTTGATGTTTCAGCTGAACTACAACTTAAATACTGCATTCTGGTTTGATTTTCTTTCCAAATGTGTAGTTTCACTGCCTCCGAACTCCCCTTTGATAAAGTGCATCGTCCTGTCCAATCAGATTTGCAGGAACCGGAAGCGTCCATGTTCGGGACCTTATAAAGCATCTCCCTCGTTTAAGCCGAGGTTAATACAACGATGGAGGAAGGACAAACAGGAGGAAATGTGTTTTTTTTTCTCATGTTTTTGGTCCATTCACGCAGACTGGAGAGGCATCTAAATGTCCTTAAAACATTTTTAAAGTGAATTTTGTATAATAGTTCCACTTTAAAATGTCACTATCCTCCTCTATATCCAGATACCACTTTCAGTGAAAATCCCTTTCATACATTCACGTCATACAAAGAGATTAATCAAAACCATCAAGGTTTAAAACTTTATGTTTATTTAAGTAACTTTAAGTAAGAAATATTTCCAGCCAATTCAAACCTCAGTTTCGTCTCATCAACTCATTTCTGAAATATTCCAAGTTTCAAAGATGAATCAGAACACATTCGAGAGCAAAGGGATTTTTTCTAAAGTTTTTGTTTTTTCCTCCTACAGCTACAAGAAATAAAAGTTTTTTATTATTTTTTTTTTATTTGCAATTATAATAATAATCATCAGAATGAAGGAGCTTGTACAGTATTTACACACATTCGAGACATCATATCAATTTTATTATAGTGCTCTTATTCTAACATCTGCCATTTTTTTTCTTTATCCATTCAGGAGTCTGATAACGATTATTCAGCAGCTTTACCAGCGAGTCGGGAGGTTTCTCCGTCCAGCGCCGTGACATTACACAAGAATTCACCTCGACTAATCTTACAAACCTGACGGAGGATAAAAGACAAAACCCTGAGATTTCCTACATCTTCTGATCTGGCATCATGAACCTTATATTGAACCTTTTTATGAAAATTATTAAATATTAAGTAACATTTAAGGATAGATCTTTATTCATGCATTAATGCTTAGTGAGAGTATAAAAATTTAGAAATGCCTGAGTTGGTTAGATCAGATGTCGGCACCTCTTTTGTACCCAGAGACATCTTTGAGTAGTTTTTCCAAAAACTGTCTTGCTGTGGATGGGAGAGGCTCCGTTCTCATTAGCTACAGTGTTAAGAAAAAACTAAAATATAAATATAACAATATATACAATGGAGTATGTGTGGGTGATTTGGATGGTCGCCTAACTTGAGCCTTTTTAATTGTAGAGTTTTTCACTCAGCCAGATTTAGATTAAACAAAACCCTCAGATCTTGATTTCAATCAAATTGACACTTTGATTAAAGTTGGCATTATTTATTGTTAATAGATTTTGGATTTCCTTTCAAGTTTTACAGTTATGCTAATTAAATGCTAACTATCAACACCCTCGATACAAGTTGATAAAAATCTCCAGAATTGGTGTTTCATGTCTCATATAAAAGGAAATAAAAAAAATAATAATAAAAAAAAGCAATACAGTCAAAGATCTGATGAATATACAATAAATACAGTAGATACATTATGGATCTCCTGTGAGAACCGCGGTTATAGAGAAGATCGAAATGTTTTAGATAAGATTTGGGTCGTGTTTGAGAAAAATAATTGAAAAGTAATAAAACTGTACACCATCAATAACACACACACACACACACACATGAACATTGCTCGGTTATACCCAAATATGGCACTTTTACAAGTCTAGAGTCCCTGAACCAGGGGTCAGGGGGAATCCGGAGCCTATTTCTGGAACACCGGTGTGACACAGGATACACCCTGGACGAGATGTCGGTCCAACACATGGCACCGTGCACCAAACCCTCAGAAACTCATTCACACCCGAGCGCAGTTTATCTTAACCTGTTCACCTGCACCTATGTTTTTGGGAGGTGAGAGGAAAGGTGGGAGAAATTTGGAGGAAATGGACAGGAGGAGAACACGGGAAACTTTACACACACAGAGTAATCTGAGTTTAGGTGTGAAACTGGTACTGTTCCCTGGCACTGAGCCAATGTGCCACCCTACCTTTATTTAACTTAAAATAAAAACATGTACTGTTGTCTAAAATAATTTTTTTAAATTTGTTTTTTTATTCATATAAAGAATGTTTGCATTTGAGTTGGAAAAGTATTGCAGTTTCTCTGTAATCCTACAGGTACTGTACTTTAAACTTTTCACACTCCGTCAGAAAATCGCAATACTTACAGAATCACAATACAAATCACATCAGCACCTACTGTAGGTATCGTGATAATATTGTATTGGCTGGTCTCTCATTAGTCGCACCCCTGTGGTCTACACCAGGGTTCTCAAACCTAATAAACAAAGGTCCGAATTCTATTCAAGGTCAAATGTCCGGAATGATTGGTGACAAGCAAATAAATTTTTATTAAACTTGCTTATAACGATCATTCACTTTTACATCAGTCTAAGACAAAATACACTCGAAATACTGTTCGACTGCAATCAGATGCTTAAACCAAAGCAAGTTTAACTTTAAAGTAACTTACATTCTAGTGTAAAAGTTTAAAAACAGATCCAAGTTAGTGCAAAAATAATGGCACATTGTTGCCTGTGAACCTAAACAGCTCTTTTAACTTTTAACCATGGAAAAGTTCACAGAAAAAAAGAAAAAAAAAATCAATAGAAAAACCTTCTTTGATTGATTTTCATGCCAAAACAAACTAAACAAGCACGTTGTATTTGTATTCATGCATGAGTACAATGATTTTACTAAAATAACCTTAAATACCAAAACATTTCACTCACTCGCTCATCATCTACAGTATAATGCTTTATCTTGTATACAGGGTCATGGGGGCCTGGAGCCTATCCCAGGAGACTTAGGGCATGAGGTGGGGTACACGCTGGATGGGGGTGCTAATTCATCAGAGCACACACACACACACACACACACACACACACACACACACACACACACACACACACACACACACACACACAC
>JAQQZT010000011.1:2032464-2053191 GCA_030068275.1 Clarias platycephalus
CACACACACACACACACACACACACACACACACACACACACACACACACACACACACACACACTCATTTACACACTAAAGCAATTTTGTTTTTGAGCTGTGGGAGAAAACTGGAGTACCCTAAGCAAACCCACAAAGCACAGGGAGATGCACACGGAGCAGAGGTGGGATTTGAACTCTTAACCCTGGGGTACAGGGCCACAGTGATAAGCACTAAGCCCCAAGGATTTTTCATCTACATTAAAAAACATAATTGGGCACACAAAAAATGTGACACGTGAACGACCGCAAAGAAGTCAGTCAAAACACACAGCAGCCTCGTCTGAGAAATGGCACTGTCTGATTGCCTAAACCTTGGCACAAAAATGTTGTGGTCATTAGACAGAGACACTGACCTTTTTTTGTTTTTTTTGCACATTTGGATTGTGACATCTTCACTGCACAGGGAACGCAATGACGCAATGCACACTGACAGAAGACACAGAAGTCTTGCTTTTCCATGCTCTCAGGACAGAATGTGAAATCCGGTTTGCTGTTAGGTAACTCGCTAAGTTTGTCCGGACAGCTGTTAGCCAACAACTGAACTCTGTCAGTCGGATTATCAACGTTACCATGACAACGATTACGGTTACCCATTAATCCTGGACCGGGATAGCTATAAAGATCTCCAAATAGACTACAAAAGTAACATTTTTATCAATTTATTTTATCAATTAGATATAAAATGTATTAGGTATAAAAAGGTATAGAAAAGTATGAAACATACACTTTATTACATTGTATATTTGATACGCAAGTATATTATCAGTACATTGTACAGTATATTATTGCATTTGGTTTGGTTTCGGATTTGATTGACTTGCTGTTTTGGTCCGGAGTCCGAACTTTGAGAAACCCTGATCTATATTGACTTTAATAGCTCTTGTATTAGTTTGTATATTTTACACTGGATATACAAAAACAAACTAAAATGAATAAATGCAATAAAATTACCTCATCAGATTATAATTAGTGAAAAAAAGGTATTCTTATTATTATTATGGCAAACCAATTGTTTTCAATTAGTGATAAACTACAGATACAACTATTTATAGAAACTATTATATTTATTATCTATGTTTTATTATCTATGTTTATATTTTCAGATATTTACACAAATTACATTTACATTTCAAATATATGTTCAGGTATTTACATTAAATAACTTGATAATATTTATTAGGCATTAATTTTTAAATATGTAATGCAAAAAAGGAACTGATTTATAAACTAATTAGCAAAAAAAATCCTTTAAGTTGTCAGGGTGACTTTGGCGGCGCGTCACTGAAACAAATGTGGGATGGATTTCCGGTAAACGTCACTTCCGCTTCTTTTCCCATTCGTTGGAAAATGAACACTAAGTGTTGAGCTCTGGAAGTTTTCGTCTTGATAAAGGGGAGGATTCTTACTTTGCTTTTCTTGCTTCCACGCTAATGGAGTTTAACACAAAAGAGCTATAACAGCGCTTCGTATCAGGTGCGTGTGAAATGCGACGGATTTACAAAACAAACTTTCACGGATTAGCTTAGCACGCTAGCGGGTAGCTAAGTGCGCGAGACGAGTGTATTAGCATGGCTGCCGGGTTAGAGGACGCGTGCTGAGAAATGGAACGGGTTGTAAAAGTAGTTCAGGTTAGTTTTGAAAGCAAGAAGTTAACCGCGAGTGGTAAAGGGGTGGGTGACAGCACGCGCAGGGCTGTCAATCAAACCACGGAAGTGTCTCTAATTCGAGATCGCGCCGGCCAATCAGATTGCCGCGTCAGCTGATGGACAGCGCTGTTACCCAATCACGGCTCAGCAGGTTTACTATGGCGCTGTCATGAATGTCTAATGCGGTTTTTTTTTCCTCCTGGTGTACATTTTTTTTTAGCACTCCCGGTACACCGGACACGGACTCGTTACCGCCGGCTCTAGGATGTTTTACGATGTACGTTTGAAAGAGCTTGCTTTTAACTCTTTTGGCTTCCTGTTGTTTTTAGTGGGCCTGCACCAGGCTGAAGGGAGCTCCTCGGACATGGCCAGCCTGAATTGGAAGCCGTTTGTGTACGGAGGAATGGCTTCCATCGTCGCGGAATTCGGTGAGCTCGTGCATCCGGTGCTCTTGTTTTGTTTCTCCTTTCGTGCATCAGTGCATCATCACCATCATCATCATTATCATGATGTTGGCATGAGATATGTGTCACTGTGCCAGCCTGGGAGAAGTCTCATGACTTCTGGTGAATGCAAATGTGATGCAAAAGGCATGCAAAGCTCAAATTTCTGTCTCTTGTTGTATTTTTATTTTATCTTATAATTTTTTCACCATGCACCCTTTACACATTCTTTTTCACTGTCCTTTTAAGTGCAACATTCGCACACGTGCATTAATTCATTAATTACATAATGTGTGCATATGTAATCATGTTATGAAATGTGTGTGTGTGTATATATATATATATATATATATTGTGACTCATCGTCTATGCCGGTTTATCCCGTATACAGGGTCATGGATTTTATATATATCAAGTAGACTTTTATTGTCATTTCAACCATATACAGTTTAGTACACGATGAAACGAAACAACGTTCCTCCAGAACCAAGATGTTACATACGACAAATTTACAACATAAATTAACAAAAAAACTAAGAAATCTAATTAGCTGGCTAGCCGAGACAAACCAGATTAACATTATAAAATTAACAGAAACTATCCAAGTCCTATACAGAAAAAGACAACATAAAGTGAATGTGCAAATGTGCAAACGAGTGACAACACAACAACATAATACGTTTCAATGCTCTGTGGTAATAATTTGAAGTAGTGGAATGAGAAACAGTAAACATTTACTTGTAGAAAAGAGTTTTCTGTGCAAATAACAAATATTGTAAAAAAGAGCAATTTCAGGTTGGTATGTATAATTGTTAGATGGTTGGTGATCAGTGTGTTTGTGCATGTGTTTGTCCATGTGTGTTTATATTACACACGCACATTCACATAGTACGTTCAATTTGGGAAAACGCCAATTAGTCTAATCTGCTTGTCTTTGGGACTGTGGGAGGAAACCGTAGTACCCGAAGGAAACCAACCAAGCACGGGGGAACGTGCAAACTTGACAAACCCAGAACCCGAAGGTTCAAGGCGACAGTGCTAAACTCTACACCCTTTATATATATATATATATATACATATACACATACACAGGTCCTTGCAAACGTATTAAAACCTGTTGAACTTTTCCACATTTTGTCAACCACAATCGTAAATGTATGTTATCGGGATTTTATGTCCTAGACCTACACACAGTGGCACATACAGTAATTGTGAAGTGAAAAGTGGTGGGTATGAATCCTTTTGATTTTGATCAAATCCTAGCTGTAGGTCAGAGTCCTAACTCGATACATGGAGAATATTTAATTCAGTTTTATTTGTATAGCACTTTTCGACCAATCGTCATTGTCCCAAACAGCTTTACACACTCATGTATCTCATCATGTATGATAATATGCGACTAAGACTCTGCATGCACCAGGTGATGACGCCTAGCCGTTCTAACATTGGGACACGAACACGTCTAGTTTAACGTCTTCTATCGAATCTTGTGCATCGCTTTAGCTGGATGAAGGACGCCGTGCTTGGTTTTACTTCCGTGCTGTTGTAAGCGTTTCACACCGTCTGTGAATACGATTTGTGTGTCCCTGAGCAGATGATTTTAAATGACCTAAATTTAAACTCACCTGCGTAATACACACAGACACGCACACAGGAAAGAGCTATCCACCTTTCTCCACATACCTCACAGATCCTTATGATTAGCTACTGACAGGTGACATAGCATGCCCCTCCCACTCATACCGCCGGTGTCCTTAGATCTCACGATGTTCTGTCGTCTTACCGGCTCGTGCGTTTTATCAAATCTTTGACACATACTCATCTCTCTCAGGTACCTTCCCTATCGATTTGACCAAAACCCGGCTCCAGGTCCAAGGCCAGTCTCAGTGCATGGAGGTCCGATACAGAGGCATGTTCCACGCTTTGCTCCGGATCGGGCGAGAAGAAGGAACCCGAGCGCTGTACTCCGGGTAAGTGTGGGGACGTCAGTGTGGGCGTGTACAGAGGCTCTGCATGTGATTCTTCATGCAATTCTGGCTGATTTTCATGAGAGTTACAGATTTCCGACATGACTCAGGAAGCAGTTTGACTACGCGCTCAGTCGAATACACTTCTTTGCAGGATTTATTAGCATGATGTTAAAAGCGTTGCTCTTTTTTTTAATTAATTTATTTATTTTTTATTAATTCTTTTTAAAATGGCACTTTATACATCGTGACTCTGACTGAAAACCATTTGTTACATTTTATATTTTAATTTAATTTATAAGCAGCAAGTCCCCGACTTACGAACATTCGGGTTACGGATTTCCGCAGATACGAACAGACCGCGGTTCTACAAACATTCGTAGATGCTAACAAATCGCAGAAGTAGCTCAGGTGTATTGTACAAAAAATAGGCACTGCAGTGCACCAGATACCAATATGTACAATTATATACAATAGTTTCAGTGTGTAAATGAATGTATAAAATGTCTAAAGTCCAGTATATTGTATGTTTGTGTCTAATTTCGGAAAATCTGATCTCTGAATCTGAATCTTTGGTCTTATATAATGCGCAACCAAAACACCAAACCTGTGTCCTTTTTTTCTTTTCTTTCTTTCTTTTTATGCTTTACATTGTATATGCGTGTCAAATGCGTATAAGACTTGTTTTGTCGGACTTAAGAACAAATCCGACTTCCGTCTGTAAGTTGGGGACTTACTGTATGTTTGTTTGATTTGGTAAAACATTGCAGTTCTTCGATAATCCTACAGGTGGTTCTCTAAACCATTAACACATTTGGCTGCACCCTGTGTAGTAGGAGCGAGTTTATTTAGAATTGTAGCAAAGTCTATTATTGAAAAATTCATATTTAACTGGGGTTTCTATAAAATCGTGATACTTTATAGAATCGCAATACAAATCGAATCGACACCGAGGTATCGTGATAGTACGGTATTGGGCTCTCCCTGGTGATTTCCGTCGCTATTGAACACGGTTGTAAGTGTAAAAACGGCATTTATTCTAATAAATCATCAGAATCACACGAGCGTTAAAGCACAAGTACATTACCACTACGTTCCACACCTTCCCGGTTCCTCTGTCAGCCCTAATCAAGCCCCCGCGGGTATTTCGTCAGCGGTATATCGGATCACGTTTAAAAATAGACAATGTTAAAACCACATGTGGTGTACAGAACGGTTACAGTACAGGAACACCGTGCTCATTTTGTCACACGATGTCGGACATGATCGTTTGATAGGTTTGGATCCTTCAGAATTTATTTGCTGACGTTCTGATCACTTTACAGAGTGATGTGAGACCCTCGTTTTATTAACGAGACATGTTCAGGACATCGAGTGCAGAGTGGCCTCATGTACCCCACCGGACCCTGGGGCCAGGCCAAGACACACGACCCAGGGTTTCACATTCACAGTCGATAAAGTGCCAATATTATTCCCAGGCGCTTTAGACATTAAGGATTAAAATATCTACGAACTCGATGCCATGGCGAGACTCCATGTACACCAACTCACACTCACAACTCCGTAGACGCTCCGTAGACACCAACTCGCAGACCCTTATGATTTGGTAAGTGTCCCTGTGATTGATAGGGGAGGGAATGTTTGTCCCTCCTACTCAGACTGCACCAGGATTGTTTGGCTCTCCCAAATTCCTGGTATGAACAGAACGTGCAGTTTGCTATGTGTACAAAGACATTAGAGACTTGCATCATCTGGTAACGAAAGTACTGGCACACCTGGCTGGGTTGGGAAAACAGCGTGGTCTTATAAATAATATAGCCTGGTTATAAATAAAGCCTGGTTTATGCTTCACCAAGCCGTAGCCTGATGTGCCTTCGCTTTCCTGCCTTCTTCTTCTAAACCTGTACAGCTTTTTCCTTCATGCTTCCATTTTTGAATCGAGTTAAAATCTGAATGACCATCTACCAAATCCAGGAGAGACTAATCGAAAGAATGTAAATATTTTCTTCGTTGCAGTAATTTCAATTAAAGTAACTTAACTGTTTTTCATTCACCGTTGTGTGTAGAAGGCAGAAAAAATAAAAATAAAAAAAGCACTTGATATAATTACGCAGTAATACGGAAACACCACTGCCAGCTAGAGGTTTGGTGATGTAATTGCAGCATGACACGAACAAACTGTCACAAGTAAAACTTCTCACAGCGCAGAAGCATAATCCAACCTTAACTTCAACACAAATCGTATGTTATATAACATCAGGAATGTACGGGTTCACAGAAAGTTTTATTTTTAACTAACTGTACCCGCGACGACGTTCACGTGGAATTTAATTGTACACTTAAAAATGTACAGCAGCATCTGTTGAATTTTGAGATGAACTAATTTTTTTTTTTTCCAAGGTCTTTTTAAAATAAATATTCTAGCTATTATTATTATTATTATTTAAATATTCTCTATTCTAAATAAGTAGCATGTCGTCTTCTTCTGTGGGCCGATTGTGATGAAACAAAGTTAATTCAAGCTCGGCCAAATACACCTGTGAAAACCTCATGAATGTATAGATTTTTTTCTACAACTTAATGGCTAGACTTTTGAGTAGGATGAGCTTGAATATTAGATATTTTCTTTAAAAAAAAGCATGTCATGATACTACGCACGTCTAATTAAATGTCCTTGTCCATGACGAGTTGTATTATAAACCAGACGTTCCTTCTGGTCCTTGCCGATAGTCCGTCTAATTTTCTTCCCGTCCTCGGTTTGTTTACTATCACACCGGCATCGCTAATTTCATTTTATAACGAACACGGCGCAAACAGTGTTTGTTTGCAAAATATGCAAAGACGAGACCGGTACGTGGAGGAAACGCAAATAATTTGTTTATTAATCCTGAGAGCACGTAGAGTGTCTGAGTGTATTAAACAGTAATAACAAAAGGCTCATTAATTTAAAAAGTGGCATGTCTGACGAAGTAAGAAAGATCCCTAAAAATAGATGAACCGTTGTGATGCCTTTGGAGACAGACAGTGAATTACTACTATACTGTACTGTAATTAACATTCACGCTTCAGCAGGTCTGTTCGAGTTCCTCATGTCGTGGCCAGATTAGAAGAGGGACAGGAACAGATCTTTATGTAAAATCATTTATAGGACCATTTACAAGGGAAGTTTGGTGTTTGTTACTTTCATATTCTCTTCATATTCTTGAGCGACTGTAAAATTTGCGCATCAGAAAAAACTGATGTTACCAGAAAAACTAGTATAATCCTCGACTTGATCACCTCCATGGATCATCATCGGTTCAGGTTGCCACACTTACAACAACATTTATGAATTATTGCATTGCTACAATTATTTAAAATTTCCTGATCTTTAATCTAGGACTAACATTTAACATTTGGTCACTTTATGATGTTTGTAAGATACTTGTGAATCATACACATGACTAAAAACTAAAGGAATATATATATGAAGAATATTTTAAATTCAATTATTTTGATAAATTTAGAAAGGGTTAATGCTCCAAAGTTGTCAAATTTTTTAAAATTCCCACAGCTTTTGCAGAAAATATTATCTTCTGGTAATTTTTGTGAGTTTTGCTTTTTCTTCTTTTGGATTTTGGCCAGTCTGCACAATAGCACCACCTACTGGAGGAAGGTCATAGCTTTGTATGAAACATGACATTTAACACAAATTACAGTGTGTTATAGTGCTTTTATACTTTCAGTGTTTTTAGGATAAAAAAAAAACATGAAACGTGCAAGAAATTATGACTGCTTGAGACAAATCTCACAAATCTAATCAAATGGAAAATTTCAATACCCAGGTATTGAATTTTATTTATTTATTAAAATAAGTTGATACTTAAAAAAAAGTTTTTGAAGTTAAAAAATA
This sequence comes from Clarias platycephalus, assembly GCA_030068275.1. Lineage (NCBI taxonomy): Eukaryota > Metazoa > Chordata > Actinopteri > Siluriformes > Clariidae > Clarias > Clarias platycephalus. The sequence continues at coordinate 2,040,454 of JAQQZT010000011.1, forward strand.
CAAAATCATTGCATCTTTAAACACTCAAAAACACTTAAACTACTAAAATTAATTACACATTAATGCTTTTATCTTTCCTGCTCCTCACTCCAGTCCACTAGGTGGTGGTATTGTAGTTCAAATAGTTCAAATGTCACAAAAGAAGATGGTATAATAATCTCGCAAAAACGCAAGCATTCATGGAAGATGCAAATGATTTTGTCTTTTTTAACTCATTAGTTTAAGACCAATGTTTGCAAGTTTACCTCAATAATTTAAAAAGTATGAGTCGATTCTGAATCGAAAAATTTATTTTGTGAACCAACAAAAAAATCTATGAATTTTTTGTTGCTTGTCAGCTGATGTAAGTAGTTGGTTTGAGTCAGTCCCGTAATAATAATTAAAAATATCACCATATGAAATCCATCTTTAATGTGTTTATTATTAATTTGTAGAGTTAATAAACAACACGGGAAGCCATGTGTTAAAGCTAGGTGGACTGAAGTTGTTGATTTCCTCTGTTGAAGGATTTCGCCGGCGCTCCTACGACAAGCCTCATACGGGACGATTAAGATCGGGACGTACAACACGCTGAAGAAATTATTCGTCAGCCGTCCTGAAGGTGAGTACAGAAATCTCTTCTGATTTAAATAGATTAAATTAAATCTCATTACTCTTAGTGGTTTTCTTGCACATACCAGGTGTCTCATGCTAACTATAAACTTTAGGTAACGGCTAAAGCGATGTAGCAGCGATGCTCTTTTTTTTCTGTGAAGCCATTTTGATGTAAAAACTCCCTGAATTAGTTGTTGTTTTGGAAGGAATGATAATGATGGTATTAGCACATTATTTTCGATATCCTTTTTATTCTTTTATTATTTTTTTGCTGTGTTTTGCCACCTAGTGGTAGAACAGAGGGTTTTTTTCCCCTTGTTTTAAATTTAATTAAACTACAGTATGTCCTCAACGAACATTCGAGTTGCGTATTTTGAATTCTGGAAATGTTTACATATAAAGCTTATTTTTGTCGTAATATATGCTTTACTATATGTATTTTTAATATATGTGATTTTCTATAACTGTAAGTCTTACATTTTCACACATGCCTCAGTGCAAAAAAAAAAAAAAAAGTAAAGATTTTAAAGTGCACTGGATTTAAGAAGAAAAGGATATCCAGATCAGCTGATGCTTAAGAACTGGGAAATAATTATTTATCTTCATTTTAAACTGCAGTATATAAAAAAAACCTGACCTGAAGCAGAAAGGCCAACGTGAGTCAAAAATCAGGTGATTCGATTATTTAATCAGATGATTTAATATTCCACTATGTTCATATATGTATGAAGTTTATTTAAAAATAGGCTGATTTAAAATTTCATTTTCAGATGAGCTAAAACCTCAAAGCATAACACTTTCCAGCACCACCTTCTCCACAACACCATGACACCCTTGTGCTACGAGTCTGGTTTCAAAGGTTCGAATGACTCGCTGGTTTTAAAGCCGTGCGTTCACTAACGCGCCGTACAAACAGAGCTGTCTGAGAGCGTCTGTCGTCTGATTATTTATCTCCGGGTGCCAAGACTTAGTTTAGCAAACATCAGCTTTAATGCAGGGCCAAAATATCATACCGTGATTCACGATATATGACCCATAATAATCTGTTTATAGACTGACAGCGGTACAGTACTTTATTAAAAGGAAAATGAAACGGCCACTAGGGGGCAGCAAACAGTGCTCACATTTCTCCAACTCCCCAAATAATCTTCAATGTATAATTTTTTTCCAAGGGTGCTAATAATTCTGTACCGGTTTTTGCCCCCTTCGTTTTTTATTTTCTTTTCCGCTCTGTATCTGAGGTGTTTGCTGTGTGTGTATGTTGTATTCACAGACGAGACGATGGTCATCAACGTATTCTGCGGTGTCGTCTCAGGAGTCCTGTCGTCGTCTTTGGCGAATCCTACTGACGTACTGAAGGTGAGACGAGCTTAAGTGGGAGGAAAAAAAGAAATAGTCTGTGCTGCTTATTTTAATGAAAGTGAAAACAGGATCCAAGTCTGTGTGAATTCATGCAGCATTAAAAGTCACTATAAATGAATGAAACATATAACATGTTGTTCTTTAATTAATCAGCATGCTAATTATTGGTCACTTTCATTATAACATCAACATAGAGTCTTGCTCTACCCTACCGTGGTGTTTAAGAGGAATTGTGCTGCGTTTGTTCTGAGATGTTCGTGTGTTTGCCAGTGAATAATCCTGTTGTTTGATTTGGTTGTGAGCAGATTCGCATGCAGGCTCAGGGCAGTCTGCTCCAAGGCAGCATGATGGCCAACTTCATCAACATCTACCAGACGGAGGGCACGCGAGGACTCTGGAGGGTGAGGAAGTGCAAAGAGGAAGTGGAGAAGATGAGCTTAAACCGCACGCTGCGTTCAGTACGGAGTGAGACGCTGGCTGTGTCTCACTCCATAATGAATTCAGTACCAGTACAGTTTCAATATACGTTAAATTTTTAATTTATGTTACATAGTCATGCACTTCCTGAACCGTCAACTTTGTAGAAGTAAAGTGTTCATGAAAAAAATCTCATGAATAGAGATCGCTTAAACGCTTGTTTATCACATCCTAATATAATTCTACATGCTGCTTTGTGACAGTGACCATTGTTAAAAAACCTTTTTTTGTTCTCACTAAGACCAGATCACAGCCGTCTCTCGTGTGTAAGACGTGCTCACGCATTGTCTGTTTTAGGGTGTCATTCCGACGGCACAGAGGGCCGCCATTGTGGTCGGCGTCGAGCTCCCGGTGTACGACATCACCAAGAAGCACCTGATCAAGTCCGGTCTGATGGGAGACACGGTTCTGACTCATTTCATGTGAGTAGCTTTATTTGCTTATATTATAGATTATTTTTTATTTTTTGAAGATTTTCATTGAGTGTAAAGGTACGAAAAAAATAAGACATATAATAATAATGTCTATTAATTTATTTATTTTTAAACATGTGCGACTCATGCTGTTGCACAAACCTGGATTTATTCCTAAAGGTTAATTTAAGTAGTACATCTTTAACTAAGGTAATGCTGATAAATCACATCTAAATCACTCCCTCTGCATTAGATTCAGGTTATGGTGTTTAGCGCTGTTCCTTAGGCGCTGTTACGGTTTTTGTCCACACGATGGCAGTGTGGGATAAAGCATCACAGATTTAATCAAGTGGATCGGTACGCTTTACATTGTACAGTCATGTAAAAGGAGTATAAGAACTGCTTTGTCGAATTTAAGAACAAATCTACAGGGACTACATGTACTGTGTATGATGGTCTAAGTTTATTTTTTTTTAATTTTTTTTTTTTTTTTTGGTCCTTGTATCTCTGCAGTTCCAGTTTCACGTGCGGTCTGGCCGGAGCTCTCGCCTCCAACCCCGTGGACGTGGTGAGGACGCGGATGATGAACCAGCGCGTGCTGTCCGGGAACCTCCTGTACAAAGGCACGCTGGACGGACTCATGCAGACGTGGAGGAACGAAGGATTCTTCGCGCTGTACAAGGGCTTCTGGCCCAACTGGCTGCGTCTCGGACCCTGGAACATCATCGTATCCTTTAAGGCGGCAGACGTCTTACTCGACCGTTTGCGCTCTCTTCTGTCATCTGAATTTCTCAGTTTACAGATTACTGGGTCACAGCGTACTGATGTAGGGCTAACAATTATCCAAGAGTCTTGTATAAAAAATAACTATAAATAATGCGTTAAAGTGTGTTGGACATAAAGAATTTAAAGTGAATAAATAATCATTAGGCGTTAGCTTACCACGCTATGATTTTATTCTTATTGATGATCCAACCAATCATAAATGAGACTGAATTCATCTAACCAATCATAACGCAGAAAGCAGGATTTGTCTCACGTTCATCATGATGTTTCTGAAGTGTGTGAGAACAAAGCCATGAAGAACGTCAATGGAAACGTGGCTTTAACAGGTTGATGAAGCGTGCAGGCTTTCATATCCGATGCCTTAAAAGGGCTTTGAACACATGGATGATTATAAGAGACATCTGCAAGTAATAAATAATGTTAATATTATTATTACTAAACATTATATTAAGATCAGTGATAAAAAAAATTATATTAATTTTGGAGGAAGTGAAGTCGGCAAGGCGCTTAACCCTATCTTCTCCACGGGGAGGGACCCTGGCTCACCCTGCACTCTGACCCCAGCTGCATATCTAGCTAAGATTTGCGCAGTGTGCTGTACATGTGACATTTTTTAAAATCTTGATCCTAATTTACTGCGTTTTTTATTTTTTTACATCGCCTGTCCACTAGATGTCAGTATTCAGTCAGGTATATACTGTATATACACAAGGAATTAGATTTTGTTGTGTGCGCTTTCAGATCACAAAAGCATCAAATTCACATCTGACTCGGTTTAAAACACAAAAGCAGGTGGTTTTAATGTTCTGTTAATGTCATCCTTGACCGAGACTCCAGTTCTTCATCACCTACGAGCAGCTGAAGAAACTTCCATTATAGCTGCGCTAGAGATGATGGAAGAACACTCCACTGGCTCAAAGTGTGTGTGTGTGTGGGAGGGGCAGGTAGCAAGTGAACACCTCCTCCTGCCTGTAACATTTCATTCACAATTCCTCCAATGTGTAATATGTACACTGATTTAAATGTTTGTGTGTTTTTTCTTTTTTTTTTTTTCTTTAATTGAAAACTTTCTACACTTTCGCTCCATGATTTTGCACCTAAAGCCTCGCTTTAACGATCCTGGCAGCTAAACTTTAGGTCAGCACAAAGACGGGAACGTTACACCGGATTGTCGGCGGATGTGGAAGAGGGGGGGTGTAGGGGGTCATGCTAAGGGAGCGGAGGGGGAAAAATGCTTCGCTATCGAAGCAGCCTTGCGCTAGTGTTTTATCACGCGTCGTTTTTATAGCATCTCAGTTCTGCGGTGAAGGTTCGGATATGATTTAATAGCACTGCTAGTGATCTTGTAAATAGTGTGTGTGAGAGAGAGAGAGAGAAGTGTTCGGAGCAAACGCATTCTTGGGATCGTGTTGGATTCGTGAGCGTCCTATTCGGATCAGCACCTTGACTTGTAGGCCAGCGTATGAGGACGACCCTGCTCGGAACGTCACGGCCAGCATCGCTTTAATTTGAGCAAGCAACAAACAAGCAAACAAAAAAAAAAATCAAACAAAGCTTTCTTTTCTTCATTCTTTTTTCTTTGTTGTTCTTTGATGCTTTAATCGCCAAATGTTTCTCAGCCCAAAATTGCAAACCGTTTTTGTGTAACAACTTCGCACTTCTGTCTCGCAGGGTTCTGACGGTCTCTTTTATGCTGTGTGTGTGTGTGTGTGTGTGTGTGTGTGTGTGTGTTTGTTATACAAGCATGATTGGAAATGTAATATAATCTGTGTTGGTGTGAGGAACTGTACATTATGATGCTGTACATTAGTAAGTATTAGCTTAGCTTCCTTATTTTTTTTTATTATTTTTTATTTTTCTCCCAAATCCTGGCCTGTCAAAGTGTACTGTAACAAAAAAAAAAAAAAAAACAAAACAAACAAAAAGTGGTACTGTTACATCATGTAGCTTTTTTTAAGTTATTATTTTGGATTTCATTTCCAGGCTTTATTATTATTATTATTATTATTATTATTATTATCTGAAACATGTTTTAAGCACAACGTTATGTTGCACTGTTCTGGAAAACCAAGCGCGACCGGGAGATCACGACGCTCCATGAGATTTCAACATTTCATGCGGCTTTGCTTTGAGCTAGTTTAGCGTTTTTTTCGTGCCGGCACAATCACCCTCATGGTCTGTCTGTCTCCCTGTTCCTCCCTGCTTATCTGTCTGCCTGCCTGCATATCCGTAGTAGAGTTTAAAAGAAACACGCACACGTTTTGTCAAAGAATTTGCATGCAAGCTTTTGGTACTAATGAACATCTCATGCCTGCATTTGGCATTCACGTCTCCAGACAGTTAAATTAATCATTATTAAACGTGATTTAGACACAACTGTTATGATTTTTATTATTATTATTATTATTTTTCTCGAGCCACTGGACTTTGTCCAGTCTGTATACACACGATATAGAATCAGCACAATGCACAGAATCCTGAGAGTCAGGAGATGGGATTTTTACGCACAATACTCAACAAACAGGAAAAAATAAACAAAAAAAAATGTCCAGTTCTCTGGGCCTTGTTAATTAGAAGAGAGAGGTCAAAGCAGGTCAAAGATGGTAGCTCAGAATGATCGGTGCTCTTTACAACCGTGGTGAGCTGAAAAGCAGGTCAAAATGCAGAAAATGTAAGGTTGATGGGTTACAAATCATGTGCACAAATTGGATATTAAAGGATTGAGTAAAACAAAAGTGTTTTTTTATTTTATTTTTTTTTTTAGATGATTTTCTGCTCAGTACGGTTGTAAAAAGCGTTTTTCTGAGCTAGTCCGCTCTAGTTGCTTTTCCATCCACCTTTCTGTTCTTCCCAGAGAGCCATGCGTTAGCGTAGGTTTTTCTACACTGAAGTAGAAAACTCTAGAACGTTTGCGTTGCGGCAAGGAAAAACAGACAGGAAAATTTTTTTTTAAATTCGTATCACTCCAGATACTGTATGTGGTTATATATTTGTTATTCTCCACGATGATAAGCTAGTCCTCAACAGGTCACCGAAGTTTTAGCGCCTGGATTATGTCACACATTTTTGTTTTTCGGCGTAACAATTACAGAGCCAGAGCTCAGCCGAGACCAAGACTCATGTGCCAGTTCACTCGTTTAAAGCTTTTCACACAATTAACCTGGCAAGATGTTTTATTTTTATGTTGTCTTTTAGCCATATATAATTATTTTTTTTCTCCATTTTAATGTGCACTATTTACTCTAGATTTGGAATCATATTATGTTTGTAAAAAAAAATTCAAAACCAAATCTTTAAATGAAAAAAAAAAAGACATTTAATTCAAGATTGTGTTTAATCATATGATATACAACGGAATCACTTTCAGCACGTTGCCATGTATACTATAATCCCGTGTGCTGAGATGCCGCCAACGATCAATTAATATTTTCCTGTTTTCATAAGCATGTGTAACGAATTTCGAAGGAAAAGCCAAGTTGAAGCCTGCATGGAGAACGTGGCTACAAGTCTTTGTTTCTGACTTTTTTTTCTTCTTCTTTTTTCCCCCCCTAAAGTACAAAGTTCTCATTAAAAGAATCATTCATGTGTCCTGGAAAGGTCTTTGATCTTTTTTTGGGTTTAATACTGAACGTGTCAAGAACCTTATTTGTTGCAATGATATGAACACTTGGCTGTAGGCCTGTTTATGTGGCTGCTTTTGCTTTGTATGATGTAAACGTGCACTTGACAACAATAAAACAAAATCCTGACGATTTATCGGCCTTATTTCTTATTACTCTCTGGTTTAGAGAAAGGAGTAAACCTGGCTTTTAATAGCGGACAATAGTGGTACAATTCCATCTATAATCCAGGCTTTATTATTATTTTCTGAAACATGTTTTATCACGAACACTTCCTATTTATGGTGTTCAATGATTTGTGATTTGCTCCTTAGTGGCATTTTTTTTAACACCTTTTTTTAATTAGCCAAATAAATATATAATGGAATAGACTTTTATAAAAACTGTATATGGTGATAAGCCAGTTATTAGCAATTAGTAAATTAATGCTTGTTACGCTACTGTTATTGCATACTTTCATTATATATTTTTTTAAAGGATGATAAAAAAAAAATACTGTACGAGTCGACTTTGTGACATTGTGTTGTCAATCAGGACTTATCTATTATTTATGTTGATTTACAGTAGCAGTCATTTATTTTCTTTCATTCTAGAACAGTACTTGTTTTTCTTTTTTTCAAAACTAAACTATGAAATAACAGAAATCGAGTTAAAATTTAATTATTTAATTAAATAACAACAGCAGTCAGTTGTTATTTTATGAAACGGAGGTCTGCTGTTCTGGAACAGTTCCTGCAAGAACAGTATTGTGTCAAATGCCTTTGCAAAACCCATCAAGCTCCATGATGAAACTGTGTTGCATGAAGACCTTCCCAAGAAAGCAAGACCAAAACTTACCTCTGCTGAAGAGGTGAAGTTCATTTATAGTTACCAGCCTCAGAAATCACCAGAAATGTCCAAACTTTTGACTGGTAGCGTAGATGTCTAGAAAACTCAGGAACCAGCCAGATTAATCTCTCTAACTTTTAACATAGTTTTAATGCTTTTATTCCACCTTAAATTAAAACAAAATAAGTGTAAGTAAATAATATATACTGTATGTGGAAATAAAATCACATGATGTAGTTTAACTCTCATTGGTTCACCTCAATGGGTTTTTAAGTTATACAACAACAAAATCAATATTAATCTGTCGGCAGTTTGGCTTCTAGCTGAAAGATTTTTTTAAATAAATGAATAATTATGGTGGTAGACTACTGTATGTACTGTATGACTACTGTATGTACTGCAAGTCTTTAAAAAGCTGTTAAATAGCCTGGCTACGATTTGAACTGACAGGAATTGAACAAATAATTACTCTTTACATCTGTGCTGAGGAGAAAAGGATCTCAGTGTGTGTAAAGTTACCAGAAGAACTCGTATTCTCCAGCATCGCAACTGTGCAAATATTGTACATTTATAATATAAAACATTTTATATTTTTTTTGGCTGGTATATATATCATTTTTTACATATAATATTATGATAATGTGATAATATTACTAATATCATATCATAATAATACATTATATATATATTTTGGCGGATATATATATATATATATATATATATATAACTTACATAAATATTTTAATACTAAATGTATTGATATATAGTACATGATAGTATGATAACGTGATAATATTGCTAATATAGTATTATAATACATTTTACTGTATTTTTTTTGTGTGGAAAACTTGTATAAATATTTTAATACTAAATGCATTGCTATATGTTATACATTGATATACAGTATATAATAATATAATAATAATAATAATATGATATTACTAATATTATATTCTTATAATATACATCACAATTTTTCTTTTCCTGAAGTGTGTATGTATATATATATTTTTTTCTTTTTTCTGACATATATATATATATATATATATATATATATATATATATATAAGTATATACATTTTTCTTTAATGGTTAAAGTATTTACACTTAATAAAGGGTTAAATCGGATCAGGAAGTGACTCGAAGTGACCTCGTACCTGACAGGTGAGCCGTGATGGGCGGAGACACACACGCCCCGCCCATGTCCACGCCCACGCCCAGACTCCGCCCCTTGGCAACTACGTCGCTCCAGAAGGAAACTTCTTCCTGAGTTGTTTTTCGGTGCGGAACACAGAAGTCGTCGTCGTCGTCGTTTCGTCACGTGCTTGACGTTCCTGAGCTCCCCCGGTACAATGACGCTCCCGTCGGCGCACAGCAGCACGAGCACCACCACCACGCTCCGCACCGTGAACATGGCCTCGGACGCGGGCGGCGCGACCCTGATCTCCCCGACGCAGTTCGGCACGCAGTTCGGCACGCAGTTCGGCATCGGAAGCGGCACGGCCACCCTGCGCGCGGTCGGCGTCGCGCCCTCGCAGTTCTCCCAGGTGCAGTACGTGAACGGCGCAGTGGACGGCACCGCGATCCACGGGAACGTGCGCTACCTCGTGCCCGTGCAGCGCGCCTCCGAGTCGTACGTGATGGTGAACCAGGCGCCGTCGATGTTGACCCCCGTGTACCTGTCGAACGTCTCGAACCTCTCGAACCTCAGCCGCGTCAGTGTCAGCAGTCTGGACGAAACCGACCACCAATTAGTGAGTCTCCCCCCTTCGAGTTCAGTTCATTACATCATCTGTAGAAATAAATAAAAGAGAGGTTTTTGTCTGTACATTGGGTCCGAACTCGGACATCTTTATGTTTCATATATTGGAGAAACCAGACTCAGAAAAATGTTCTGTCTGTCCAGATGTTTCACAGCATCAAACAAAACTGTCTGGACAGAAGTTAATGAGACTTTTGCAGTACTGTACTTTGATCTCTGCCTGAAGTTTAACCTGCACCATAAGTCAAATCTTAATAAATATTGAGTAAAAGTGATGTTATGAACAGTTATGTGATGTTGTGAACAGTTATGTGCCATCTACTAATGCGCTACTTGCTGAATGTAAACAAACACCTGCACCAATAGATATTGATTAGAAAAGATAAAGTGAATATTTTTACTGGGATTAGTTCATATTTAATTTTTTTTGCTGAAATAACAGCGCTGAAGTGGTATAAGTGAATTTTAACACGCTGGAGTCGTTTTAAGACAAAACTTCATCTTTATCTGATCTACTTTTTCCATTTCTCATCTGTGATTCTCTCTCCGATTACCGAACAGGGGGTGTATTTGGCGTAAACATACATTTTTCTATATCCTCTCTTTCCTATTGATTGCAATAAGATGAAATGACAAAATCTTGCCGTGCACTAGTTAAATTTGTATCATCTCTTAATATTTAGCCACCACTCTCCAGTGGAAACCAATACCATGTAATGTTGTCACCCTCATTTTTTTTTGTTTTGAAATTTCAGTTTAAGGAGAAAAACTTAAGGAGTTCATCTTTGTTGCAAGCAGACATGAACATTTCAACCTGAAATAATAATAATAATAATAATGATCAGCTGATCAGCTTATTTTTAGCTTTAACCTTTTAACTATTCCTACAAACTCTTTTCCCGCCAACGATGCGTACGTACACTAGTAGACAATAGATGTGTTCCTAATGTGCACCTGCGCTAATAATCCGCTTCAGGTGTTTTTGCCGTTATTTGTCCTACCTTCTTGTACTGTAGCAGCACTTTGGGAAGTTAAGAAGATAATAATTCTGATAAAAAAAAAAAAAGATGTTGCTTATAAACTCATCTTTAGGTGTTTTTTCACTGTCAGGTCGGGCATCAAGCATATACAGTAAGGTTATGAGTACTTTATCATATACAGTGTCTTCATTATTTCTTCTGGGTGTGTAAGGTATGCAGGCTTGTTTTATGTTTTTGGGTGTGGTGGATTAGGTTACGAGTTGTGGGCGCCACCCCGTGCCACCCTTACAGACACACCCAGGGGGGAAAAAAAATGTACAGTAATATGATATTGAGCTTAACTTGATGTATAGCTGTTTATAAGTGACAGTGTTTGGATCTAATGAAAAGAATGTCAGGCCAGGGAATGCATGAATTAATTATTCTTAAGTAATGGTCTTTTTCGTGTGTGGGTGGTCCGGGGTGGCAGACGCCCCCCTTTAAATGCTAAAGCTCAAAAAAATTTTTTATTTTGGAATAAATTGTATTGTTGTAAATGATTAATCAGATATCATTTGAGTTTTGTAATTATGTCCTCATATCTAATCAGCTCATGCTAAGTTTTGGTACCCGAACATGACAGTATTTAACTGTTTATATTCATAGCAAACACACATTTCTGTGGTGTTTTAGTTTAACAGATGCCGTATACTTTCAGGTGCTTCCAGCTCTCCAGTAATCTGATATCTTTCCTGTTATCCGATCCAGTTATCTTCTTGCATATCTATTAAACTTCCTTCCTGTAGTGTTTAGTTTTATTATGATGGGGGAATGATTTTCATTTGAAATCATTAATCATTAATTTTATTAGTCTTGTATGAGAGAGAGCACACGGTTTGACCATCGTCGCTTGGCTCCACACTTGATCTGTCTGGGTCACGTGATTTGATTAGGGCGCACTGTGCTGCCTCGAAAAAACTCCACAGATGTGATAATCTGGTCATTCAGTACATTCAGGTGGTCAGCTGACTTCATTACATAACGTTGCTGAGTCTAGACCTGAATTAACCCCAGATCATAACACTGTCTCCAGAGGCTTGTACAGTGGACACTACACATGATGGAGCATCGCTTCATGCGCTTCCCTTCTTACCTTGACACGCCCATCACTCTGGAATAGGGTCAGTCTGGACTCATCAGGTCACATGACCTTTTTCCAATCATTTCAAAGTCCAATCTATTTCTCATCACATAGTGTGTGTGTGTATGGTGCTCTTACTTTCACTGTTAACAAAGCTCAGGTTTCTACTGCACATTTGTTAACTTTATTAAGCGTTTAAGTGATCTCACAGCACAGTTAGTAGCCCTTAAAGTTCAGAGCATTTTAGCCATTTTTTGTTTTGATATTTTTTTAAATAAACATATATGGTAGAGAATAAGGTAAAAGACTGTATACACACTTCAGGAAAAGAAAAATAGTGTGATGTATATTATATTAATGTAATATTTATAATATTATCATATTATTATCATAATAGTATCATATATATATATAATATAAATAACAAATATCAATAGATTTTAAAATACTTATACAAGTTTTTCTTTTCCTGAAGTGTGTATACATTTTTTTTTGCTTAGATTTTTTTAGAGTGACATACTTATTTTTTTTTTTCAGCACAATTGAATTTTTTTTTATTTTAACCAATTATACAAACATGACTGAGCAAAATATGTAAAAAAAAAAAATGCACAGATACACATGATTGTGTTTTTCTGGTTGTTTCTATGACCAAATAATACTAATAAAAAAAATAAAATAATAATAATAATAGGAATAATGATAATAACAACAGTGTGGTCGTTTTGAGAGTTCTACATTTTTATGATGTCATTCCCAGACAAATGTGTTAAAAGTAATGATGACTTTTGTTCTA
>JAQQZT010000011.1:2056945-2069609 GCA_030068275.1 Clarias platycephalus
GCAGTCTGCCAACGTGGTCTTTAAAATGTCAAGGCAGTACACTGATCTAAGCAAATAACCATTACGCAGAGCTGTAACACTTCATTATTATCAGTAATTAGTAATCGTGTAGTAATGATGTAATACTCCATAATCATCACTAACTAACACAACGTCATGAGGAGATTAATAGGAACAGAGTTCTTGGTTATGAAGCAAATGTATCCCGGTAAGATTCTCCACTCCTCTGCACTTTGTTTTGGAGAAGGCGCAGGTGAAATAGCACACACACATGCACATACATACACACACACACACACACACACACACACACACACACACACGGTTCCTCGCTCCACAGCAGGGGCATCCTGACCTCCAGTGTTACCCCTTTCTCCATGCTTCAATTCCAGATGTTATCAGCTGGACTAGACTCCAAACCAGCAGGTCTTGTTTGATGTAAATCTGGTGACCCGGCGACAGGGTCATGGACGGCCAAGGCTCATGAATGTGTGTGGAAGGCGAAGGCTGACCCACCTGGTCCGTTCCAGTAGAAGACCTACTGTAGCACAAACTGCTGAAAAGGTGAATGCTGGTTCTGATAGAAAGGAGTCAACACACACAGAGCATCACAGTTTGTTCCATATGGAGCTGCGGAGCTGCGGACCGTTCAGGGTGCCCATGCTGACCCGTATCCTCCACCAAACGCTCCTACAATGGGCACATGAGCACCAGAACTGAACCAGTGGTAGAAGTTGGCCTGGTCTGATGAATCACGTATCCTTTTACATCATGTGGATGGACAGGTGTGTGTGGGAGTGTGCGGCTTACCTGGGAAAGAGACGTCACCAGGTTGCACAATGGGGAAATAGGTGAGCCTGCAGAGGCAGTGTGAAGCTCAGGGCGATGTTCTGTTGGGAAACCTCAGGTCCTGCCATTCACGTAGATGTTACTCTGACACATGCTATCTATCTAAACACTGCTGCACTCCAAGTTACACACCTCCCAACTTACAGGAACTTAAAGGATCTGCTGATAATGTCTTGGTGCCAAATAACACAGCACAGAGATTCTGTGGAAATTTTTATTTCAGTGAGTAGCGTCACTCAGACAGTATTTCACATCCGTTAGTTTCAGCATGTCCTGTCAAGCATCGCTGTGCTTCTGAACGGAGAAGAAAAGTGCACCGGCGCACTTTTAATTCTAATCTGTTTTGGAAGGATCACCAACGAGTAGGTGGTGTGCTGTATCTTTACTTTTTGTTTTGAAAGTGATATGAAATCATATCAGACATGCGCAGTTAGATTGCATCCAGGATTACCGGCATCCTTCGGTGAACACCTCATCTCAGCCGAGCCGTTTTTCCCGTGTAATCATCCTCACCCGTCAATCTGTATCTCACCGGCGCATCGTTTCATAGGATATAAGAAGTTGAAGATGAGGGTTTTCTGTGCCAGACTCCACTGCAGTAGTTGCACGGAAACTTCTGAATGCGCTATTACACGGGAAAATTCATGATATATTAATAAACCTTACAGTGGGGGAAGAAAAACGGCTATCCGCCCCTTCCGCATGCTTGAGCTCCAGTTCAACATTTTAACCTAATAACATATTATAGTTTGCGCTATAATATTACATAACGTTAGCTTCAGTTCGCAGATGAAAAAGGAAGAGCTCACGTTCGTTTGCTTGTTTGCGCGCTTTCTTTATTAATAATGAATGAAGAGCTCTGCCAGGTGACGCGGGACAGCGGATGCGTTTTATTTAGTTTGGCTGTGTTGATATAAAAAGCGAGTTTAATGGTTTGTAAAGACTCTGTGCCTGGAAGCTACAGGATAAACAACCGAGGCATGCTTGTTTTTAGATTATAATCAATAACAATCAGTAAGTTTCGGCTGGAAGATGAGTTGCAGACGAAGGTGTCGTTCGACTTTATCAACTTTTTTGTATAAACGATTTTGTACGGACGTTTATTAAAAAGTGACACGATGTAGTGTGACAAGGAACAAGGTCACGTGAACTAATTAAGTGCGTATGTTTCTGGCCTGCAGCAACAGTAAGAAGGTCATGTGACCTGTACGCTTAGTTGTTTTCTACTGAATCACTTTATAAGTGTGTGTGTTTCCCATTTTAAAGGAAAGTACGGTTAATTAGGTTAAAACCAGTGGGGCTTCTCCTATGCAATTATTTATCAAAATGTGCTATCTAGCCAAAAGTATGTGCACCCTTGACCATAACACATAAGAAAATCATTACCACAAGCATACAGTTGTATAGGACGTCCTGTAGCATTACTGGAAACACGAGGAACCAAACCTGTTCCAGCATGACAACATGAAAACACAAGCTCCATGAAGAGCTTCATGGTGTGTTAATGCGGAACTGGAAGAGCTCGAGTGTCCTGAACTCAACACCACTGAACATCTTTGTGAACTGGAGCCTTGTGAAGGCAACCTGACATCCGTGCCTGAGCTCACTAACGCTGAACTGAATGAACACACGTCTCCACAGCCACGCCCCAACATCATCAAAAGGAAAGCATTCTCATAAAATAAGAGCTGTGCTTATTATAATGGGAAATATATCTGGAATGTGATGATCAAAATGCACATGGCTATGATAATGAGGTGCACAAACTTTTGACTGTGTAGCGTATCATAATAATTAGACTAACTAATCCGTCCTGCTAAGTGTTTGCACTGTGGTACATCACACAAAAAAATGCAAGTGGATTAAGATAGAGTTTGCAGCTGTTTCTAAAAACGTCCGCACACAATAGACTGTTTGTTTAATCTAAGGTGTGTCGAGCGCGCTCTGTTTTCTTAGCGTGACGTGCCTAAGCGGTCATCACCGGGTCTGACTGCAGGTTTGGACTGATGCACACACAGAAGCAGTTTGCTGAAAACAAAAAGCCAGAACAATCATCACACACTTGGTTTCTCTTTCATTACATGCACGTACAAGTTTTTTTTTTTTTTTCACTTCTCCGTGGGTTTTCATCTCTCCCCTGACTGGGGAAACAAAAACAGAAGTGCAAGTCTGTCTCCTAGTATTGTCCTCTCAGATGATTAGAAACTGAAATATGTCCTCATGTCTCCACAGCAGCCGTTCCCAGCCGTTAGAAAGCCGAGGCCCAGCTTAAAATGTTGTGTGTGCAATGGGAACCTTTAATCACAACTCGCGAGATCGACACACATGACTAAGCTAAAGGAAAAATGACATGTAATTTAAATTCCACGGTTTTATTTTATCTATGTAAAGATTTCTTTATAAATATTGTGAGATCATACTAAACTTGATTACAAAAGTGGAAATGTTAAACTTTTCATAAAAAATCGGGAAGGAGATCTGACAGCCCACCTGCAGTACCTCGTCAGTCCACTAGGGGAGCACGACAGTGCTTCAGCCTTAAGTTGTAAGTGTAGCTAATGGGAACTGTTTGTTCTCTTCATTTAACAACAACAAAAAAAGAATGAAATGATTCCAAATAAAAAGGAAGCGTAAGTGAGAAGTGTAATGGACATGTGATGTTCTGATTTGTTTCTTTATTATATTTTTCTCATATTTTGAGAAAGCTATTTCACACATTTCTTGGGGGTGCCATTACATTTAACACTCTTTCTGATGCAGCCATTTTTAATTTAAATTTTTTTTTTTAAACCCAGGCTTAGGACCGGCACTAGTGTCGCCCTCTAGAGATGCGTAAGATTTGTGATTACAAAAAGATGTGTAATCTACAGATCGGTTTTCGATTCAGAAATCGATTCACTCTTGTTATGTTGTCCTTTTTTTAAAACAAATTTTTAAAAATGGTCTAAAATGAAAGATAAAAAAAAAAAATTATAATCACCACAGCTTTTGCATAAAGTCCCCCCCCCCCCCTTCCATTTTCCAAAAATACTCAAGTTTTTTTCTCTTGATTTTATGGGCAGTTTGGTGCAATACCGCCACCTACTGGACTGGAGTGTGGAGCAGATGATTAGCAGGGGGGGAAAAAAAAGATCACTTTTACAAGACGTGACATTTAAACACTCAACACCACGAGTTACACAGCGTTTCAGTCTTTATTAGATACTTTTATTAAAACTTTAAAACCTGTTATTAATACCGCTGCAATAAACATTAGTGCTAGTCAACTGTTTGTGTTAAATCCACATGTCCAGTGACCTTTAACCTCAGGGGCCGGTTTTGGGGCATTGACTGGGATTTGAACAAGGGCCTTCTGGCAGCCATCAATGTGCCTGCTGGGTAAAATGATAGACGATTATAGAAGTAAACCTGCATGTGAATTTGTGTTTATGTACAAACTATTATGAACGAGCAGTTCAACCTGAACCAAAAAAGAAAATAAATTGTGGCAGGTTGTTTATCCTTCACAGCAGGTGCCAGTAAAACCCATGCTGGTTTAAGTTTTACCCGCAGTGGCGTTCTGGCACAGTTTATCAAAGAGTTTATAAAAGAAAGATTGGGAATTGATTAAAAAGTATTTCAAGGCTGAAGTCTTGTTTTGTAAGAGAGAGCTTTGCGTTTCTAACAGTATTCTCTCTGTTGGTGTCTCCTGTGGCGTTGTGAGCCCTGGCACCGTCACTGCTTGAAAAACAAGTTCCCGAGCTCCTGTGCTTTTCTCCCCTCTCGCTCTCGGTGACAGTAAGGACTTTATTCTCAGTGTGTAACAGAGAAGCCTTGGACTCGCACGCTGACCTATTTCAGCATGTTCTCCTCCTGGCTCGCACGCAAATTCCAGGCCGCGGGGCAGCGCAGTGTACGAGGCGGGCAGGACGCTGGACTCTCTCGCGCATGCCAGGGAGGATTGTTTCGCGTGTAGTTACTCTTCACACCGAGGCGACTCGTTTATCTTTCGACTGTGGACAGAAGAATTGGAGCAAGTGAATTTATCACCCCGCGGTCGGGTCGGCATTAACCGCGTTCCCACACTTCCTCATGGTTCTGTAGAACCTCTACTGAGATTAAACGACATTTCAGGGAAAGATCACAGGCTTGATTGAAAATGGAAGCATTCGGTTATTTAAGTACTTTGTAAAATTAAAAGTAAAAAAAACAAACAACTAAACTTGAAATGAAAGTCATGCAAAATATAACTTTGAATACTAAAATCTAAAAATATATATTTTACTCTAGCATTTTGTCTGGAGTAACATCATTAAGCTCCAAGTTTGATAAACCTTTGTTAAAATGTAAAAATGTGAATATTTTCACTAAAAGTGTCACTGCTTTAAAAATGATGATTAGCGTTATTAGATGGCGCGGTATGTCGGCTATGAAGCTAGCTCGATTGTTCAAGTTTTAGCCTAAAAGTCCCTGCACGTACACCCCCCCCCCCCCCCCCCACTCAAAACAGCCCTGGCATGGACTCTACTAGACCTCTGTAGGTATGTGTGTGTGTGTGTGTGTGTGTGTGTGTGTGTGTGTGGTATCTGGCATCTGTGTGCCAGTGTGGCATCTGGTGAGACCTCCATCATGGATCAGACTTGTTGTTCCGTCACTTCCACACTGGTGTGCCATCCTGACCTCAGCAGACTGGGAACATTCCCTGCTGGTTTGGAGTTGCTCTGACCCAGTTGTCTAACATTTTGGTGGATGTTAAAGTCGCTCAAATTCGAACTCGTGACCATTTTCTTTTCTGCTTCTAACACATCAACTTCATGGACAAAATGTTCACCTCCTGCCCAATGTACCCTAATTGCATCTGTAACGAGATGATCAAGGTTATTCACTTTCAGCGCTCAGCGGTCATAATGTTACGGCTGATACATGCTTTAGTATTTGTTTAAACCACAGCGTTGACCTGGAAAGCGATTTAAAACCTGGAGGAGGAGCCGAATGTGCAAAGTCCAGCTTATAAATCAGTCTGATTTAATCTTCTCACAGGTCAAAGGTGCGAACACGAACAGATGAGATCTATTTCTAAGCGTTCTGCATTTTCTACATCTCTCTTTTTCATACAGCTCCTCTTGGTGTGATTTAGATGCACACATATGGATTTGAAATAAATAATAATAAAACAAATCAATAAAAAACAGCCTTGGTGTGGTGTTAGTTGCACACACACACACACACACACACACACACACACACACACACACACCGCGTTGTTGATTTATCAGCTCCTTCGACGAACCGGTTTATCGACTTTGTGATCGGGAATTAATCCTCACCACCTGCGTCCCTGCGCTCCGGAGAATGCAGGGAATGTTCTCGTAACACACCCGTGCTGAAGATTTCAGGCTCTACACACGCACGCTACATCACCACGTTGTGATGGTGAGAAATGTAACACTCGCAACTAATACATGCTGTTTTCCCGTCGCCGAAAAACACGTCAGCCTCAATAAAGCGTCAGGTTTTTATTTTCCTCTCCACTCATAAAAACGTCCAGTGAACATCCGCACCTCTGTGGGTTTTTTTTTTTTTTTTTTTTTTTTTTTAACACGTTGCTGCATTTTTGTTTCCACCAAAAATGTTAATGACTTAAAAAAAAAAATCTTGTTTATGATCTTTGAAACATTGTTGTTTTTTTCCCCTCCCTTTGACTGCGAGTCACCAAACCTGATACGACGCTTCAGGCAGTTTTAACTAATAACTGTGCTGCATTTCTAATCGCACACAGGGTTGTGTAATATCGCCCCTTTCCATGTGAACAGTTTTCAATGTAACAGTGTTGTGTTAAAGTCTTTAAAGGTCCCGTATGTTGCTATATCTTAAATATAAGTAAATACAAGTCTCAGAGCTTGTGTGTTAGGGCTCCAGCTGACATCACGTTTTCACCACTTCTCCAAAAGTGCCGTTTCAGCGTCTACGTAAATCAGCTCCTGCTGAGCCACGCCCCTCCAGAGGACATCAGAGCTGAGCAACATGCCGGGGGAGGGGCCTATCGTTATATGAGGTCACATTAGGGCAAAAACATCTAATTGGTTTTCATTTTTAGTCCTGGTCTCAAAAACAACATAAAGGCAAAGATTTATTAATATAAAGTGTTTGGTCACACACACACACACACACACACACACACACACGGGAGAGCCGTCTGAACGTCTAATCAGGACTAAATAGAACAATTTGAATAATCTGTTCCATTTAACCGTACAGAAAAGAAACAACAGGAAAATAAGCATTTCCACCATTTCAGTTTTAACAGGAAGAGTTAAGGAGGTGGGCGTAATGTTCCTCCCAGCTGTGTGTCTGTAGGAAGTGGCGAGTATTAAAGCTCAGCCGCAGGTGGTTCTGCAGTAATGTGCAGGAAACTGTGACTAAAAACACAAGAGTGCATATAAAGTTAAATTAAAATGGATGACATTTATAGTGATAACGCATCTATCTTGAGAGTAAATGTTTATCTATTATAAATATAGTTATATCTATTTATTATAGATTATAATTTATCTAAAGTTTATCTAATGCATAAGAATGCAAGGATAAAGGCTCTTGAAACTTGTTAAATTCGCTGCTAGAAGTGTTCACCTGTTTTAAAATAACTTTTTTATTATCATTCTTAATATAAAGTGTTTGACTCTTCTCCTTTTTTTCCTTCTCTTTTATACACTTTGAGCCCTAAATAATCAGCACCATTCGCAAGTCAAACTGGGACTTGTGATGAGCTTTCTGGTGAGTTAGGCGTAAAAAAAGTGATTGACATTTACAGAAGACTTGCACCACTTGCACATCAAAGGAACTCTTCTGGGAGTTATTTCCACACGGAGTTCCTGGGAGGCCGGCGTTTCAGACAGGCAGCCCGATCATACTGAGAAAACTTTCTACCTTGACGGTGTCCAAGCTCTAGTGAAACACTGTGAGAAGTGCATTAGTGTATCAGGGGATTATATAGAGACATAAAGGGAGTTTATTTGTTCTTGTAAAACCTAAAGTCCCGCTTTGACTTGAACGCCCTCGTATATAGACATAAGAAGTTTTTTTTCACAGTAACTCAAAATATAGTCAAAGCGAGGGAGCCATGCAAGATGTAGGAAAGGGGGCGGGGCTTATAGGTGGAACATGCTAACAAATAAAAAATGCTTATTCTAACAAGTTTATTCTATACTTTAAAATGACTTAAAAGGCGTACCGTAGGCCTCGTCACGTGCAAGAGAGAGAGAGAGAGAGAGAGCAGAGCAAACCCAAAGCCAGACAAAACCAAACTCTCCTGCTGCTAATGACTAATTTAAATCATTATCCTTGTTTTGTCTGTGCATTATGCTCGGATTCCTGCAGCACAAAGTGGATGCTTATCTCCGCTTCGCTACGGCTCAGTAGCAGGATTCGGGTGATCCCGCGATGACAGAGATATGAGGTCTAGCCTGTAAACATGTCAGCACTCGATATATACATGGCGTTTTAGATCCGGCGGTAGGGCTTGACCACGAGTGAGTCTCTGCCGCCCGTATCACTCTCACTGCTCTTCCCTGGAATCCAGTCGGACCGCTCCGACTCCGCCACGCCTCGGCTACAGGTGCCAATAGAAACTGCAATGTTTAGTTTTCTGGGCAGCGCCATTTTATAAAGAGATTAAAGAAAAACAAGTGACGGTTAGCGCGGTCTAGCGTTTCCAGTGTGTCGAGTAGTTTGAAGCAATTGCACAACCATGCACTCTTACCCTTTTGGGCTGCGCCACCATAATGTCATAAATACAGTCCAGGGTTCAGAAATAATTAGCTTGGATGAAAGCGACACTTTCATAGGCTGTGGGAGGAGCTTAGTGTCAATTCCCAGTCAATCACAGAAAATGGCGAACATTTATACATCTCGGGTATGTACAGGAGCATGCATGTAGAAGCACTTTCCCTTCTGCCGTGCGCTGCTCTGTGACTCATCAGCATCGGGCTGGAAGTATGGCGGGTTATGTGCGATATCTTCGCCCCGCCCGGGCTTTTCTTGGTACTGTAGCTGCCGTGGAGAGGTCGGTAGCGGCCAGGAATGGATGAGCAAAACCAAATTCAAATTAGTTGCCTTGAGGTTGTAATTTAGTTCATTTTTACCCATTTTTCAATTCCAAAGTGTTTTTAAATGCTCTTCCAGGTTATACCTGTATGACATTTACACCCTTTAGAGAGCGTGAATGGATCATTCATTAATCAATGGGACAATCATTAATTAGTTGATTACTGTTATAAATTTGATGATAACATTTTTCCATACAACTATGTTTGTTTTGTGTAATATTTCTCCGTAGCTCACATGTTTATTACCTTGTACTTTATAAGAGTTAAAAAATTTTTTTTTTTAGCTTTTTTATTTATTTATTATTTTATTTTTTATTAATATAGACTCGACCCTTAAAACTCTTCTCCTTTCTCCCCATTCTTATTCATCCACTTTGAGCCCAAAATATTCAGCCCCATATTCTCTCTTAAATAAATCTATATATGTGGCTAATTTTTGTATAGAAAAATAGATGGTGTTCAAATCAAACCAAGACTTGAAATTTCGGGTAGCGATTGACATTTACAGAATGTTTGTTTTGTGTAATATTTTTTGTTTTGTGTAGATCACGTGTTCATAACCATGTGCAGCTTTAAATAAAAAAGTTATTCATTAATTTGCCTCACATAAATGATCATGTTAATTATTAAACATTAATTATTGATTAACGCCGGTTAAGACAAAAGTGCAAAGTTTGCAATCCGGCTCCGCTCCTCAGTCCCGTACACGACATGCAGGATTATTCTGAATTATGGATGATACAAAGAAAAAATATCATATCGTATGATGACATGATATATTTTTTCTTTTTTCTATATGACGCTCTACTGGAGCATGACATCGTGACCGTCACTGCTGCGCTTTAAAGCCGAGTTATATTTACTCAGGTGTTGACTGAAGTTGTGATAAAATCACATCCCCTGGGAACTGGCTTGTTTGATCAGGACCTGGCGACCTTTACTCATCAGGATTATGCGATTAGACAACATTGAGCCGAGTGACGTGAGAATCTGGAATCGGAATCTAATTTGCATATGCATTTTAGACTCTTTAATGAATTAACCAACCCTGTCTGGAAGCCCCGCCCCCTCCTGTCCATCTTATTTGCTCTCGCTAAATAGGGAATATTTCATAAATTATTACTGGGGAATAAAATCTGTTACTTAAAAATTATTTGGCTAACATTTATTATTATTAACTCTTTAACATTTTAAACGTTGTTTACCAACAGGTATCTTTTTGTTAGTCATGCTTCTGACAATTCTTTGATTAAAAAAAAAAATTAACAAATAATGCTATTGATGATTAGCTATTTTTTTCTGGACAATTACATTATTTATTATAAGTTAATAAAATGGAAAAATTTCAAGCAGGAGCAATTCAGCACAATCGTACTGTAGTATGAAGTTCCACTATTTTTATTTATGAAGTTTTATTAATAGTGGACATTGTTTTTACAGAAATAAAAATCCAGGATATAAATTGATAAATAAGTATAGCTTCATACATTTGTAGCTTGAACATGAGGAGGAATCCTGGACGGGAACGTGGGCCCAGATGGCGTGACCACTGTATTTAATTCGTTTCTCATTAATCGGTGTTTGTCCCACACTTTAAGAGATTACTAAACACCAAACAGTTTGCATGTTCTAACCCCGTGCTTGGTCCCTAGTTGGACTTCAGAGGTTCCTAGATGGATGGATGGATGGATGAAAACAGGTGTATAATACACGGTAGAAAGTTTCCATAATTAATGAAAGTTCACATCTGCATCTACACGGTAACCTGCAGCGTCCATCGTCTCATGTGTCTCGCTCTGTCTGTTGTTCTGTCTTTCTAAACGAAGGTGCTGGGGAGCAGCAGCAGCAGCGTGAACGAGGTCTCCATCTCAAAGACTAGCGATAACTCCATCACAAAGACTAGCGATATCTCCATCACAAAGACTAACCTGGATTTCGAATTCGAACCGGTGGCCAAACTCGACACGCGTTACTTCGGCGAGCTCCTCGCTGAGGTCTACCGGAAAAACACCGACATCTACAGCTGCATCTCCGAGCACGTGGCCAAGATGCGTGGAAGGTGCGAGCGAAAAATTTTACATTTTTTTTGTATATAATGGGAATATATAATAATGCATCATCTATCCATGCTCTCTATATGAGAAGGGAAAAACAGGTCCTGGGTTAATCTGTAACGAGACGATGATTAAGCCGTAGACTAAACATCATGCTGGTTATATATTACACCTGTCTGCTTCACGGAGTCTGTCTTTAATGCTGCTTATGAAGCAGCTGCTCATGTCCTGTCTTGTTCTTGCTTTCCTGCAGAAAACACTTACTGGACCTCGATTATAAGGTAGGGCGTGGCACCACCTCGGGAGCACTTACACACACACACACACACACAGAGTTGTAAAGTTAATCTTTATACCACCATGCACTGTATTTACCCTGAAAGTAGGAATAAACATTTCCCGAGAATTGTGATGTTGTGAAATAAACATTTGGCGCGAACGCGTCTCCCATCGCTCTCTTGGTAGGCGGACAAAGAAGACATCGAACACCTCATTCCTAAAGGAGTGTCCGAACTGACGAAGCAGCAGATCCGCTACCTCCTACAGGTGGGTGTGTGTGTGTGTGTGCGCATGTTTGAAATAGTCAGTGCACCATTCCAGCCACACCTTTTCCCCACCAGCCCCACCTTTTTTTTTTTCTTCTTCTTTTTTTTTTAATACATTCCTGTCTAATAACAATACCAGCATGTTTTTAATTTATTTTATTTTTATTTTTTATGGTGACGTAAGGTGCTTGTTTTTCTCCTTCGTTTCAGACGCGGATGACGGCCGAAAAGACCATGCGCATGCTTCTGAGCACCTTCAGCAGCCTGAGAGAGGACCTGGTGCACCTGCAGGACGACCTGAGGGTGAGACGACGGTTTATCGCAACGTCATGGACGTTTTCAGTTATCGGGCAAATTCGATTCAAATTTATTTGTCTAGCGCTTTTAACAAACAGATAAGACTCCGGGTTACTGATCAAACTCCAGCGCGGCCGAGTCGCCTCTGTTGAGCCCTTAAACATGGCCCTTAACCCTTTCTGCTGCAGGGGGCGCTGTATCCCTGGCGCTCTGACCCCAGCTTCCTAAGTGGGATATGCGAAAAAATAATTTCACCCTGCCGTGAGGGACATGTGACAGATCCTAATCCTGATCTTAAACGAGGCCGTCGGGGCAGGAATGTCTCAGTTCTGTGTCAAGAGAAGAACCAGACTTGTTTTGAGCAGATAGCTTTGAGCTACTCTATACTCTTTGAAAGCACTCTTTCCAAATGTGGTGAGCATCTCAACATGAACATTACACATCAGGTTCAACGGCCGTCAGCTTGAAACAGGAAGCTGCCTCTGTCTCGGCGTGCTTTCTAATTGCAGAAGCTGGAAGATACCAATTAATTTGTCCTCTCCTCCTCCACCCTCATTTAAGATGGTATCGCCCAGCTCCTGATCGACTGAACACACCTCCAGGGCTAGGTTTGGCCTCCCTGATCTAATCGCAGGAATATTTGTTGACTCATTCACTTGTGACATCCGTTATAACTGAGATTTGAGGAGTTTTTTTTCATTCCTGTTAATCTCATTATAGGTGTAGCATAGGGTTTTTTTTTTTTTTTTTGGATTTTACCACGATTTTCTCCCTAATTTAGTCATGTCCAATTCCTCCCCGTCACTAGGGGGCTCCCACATTAAGGCTACTACTA
>JAQQZT010000011.1:2069709-2083212 GCA_030068275.1 Clarias platycephalus
CTCTGAGAGAGCTCGGCCAATCAGCTCTCTCTAGACCTCCGGCTGCGAGAGGTTACAGCATCACCCGGGAAGCGAACCAGCGATCTCCGGATGATAGGGCGAGCACTTTACCGCTGCGCCACTCGGAGACCCTGGTGTAGCGTAGAGTTATATAGAGATTGGGTCGACCTGTTCATACCTCATAAATATCAGAATGCAACAGTGTCAGATTTGGCAGGTGAGCAGAACGTTCGCACGCCAAGGTTCATATTCAGACATGACCGGTTTAACCGCGGCATCAGTCCAAGTGCAATCTTCTCTTCACCGTGAAAACACCAGAGTGATTGATGTCGGATTTCATTTCCTAAAAATCAAAGATGTCCTAGAAAGCTGCCAAAATATACTGTGTGTATATATATATATATGTGTGTGTGTGTGTGAGTCGGGGAAATGCATTGAAAATATGAAGTCTGCGTATCGTCAGCGCGTCGTTCAAATGTGCCACGCTAGTCGCTGAAGTTGGCGAATACCGTCATAGATGAACCGTTTAAGGAGAACCAGGCAGTTAGAAGTAATAAATATGGGTGTGAGCTTGAGATGAACCTGGCATTCAGTTCTTAGGAAACACCTAGTTACTGTTATTGTTGTTGTTGTTGTGTTGCACGATAATTGGACGCACAGCTAAGATTAACTGAAAATCATTTAGAGTGCATTCCAATACGTTGTGCAATACACACAGCAGCGGAAAGCTGCTCATCACGCTTGTAAAGAGTGTCTAATTAAGGTAACGCAGGCGTCCAGTCAGCTCTGGTTCTTCTCCTCTGACCTCTAGCGTATATAAAAACAACAAGGCGTTTCCTGTATCTGTATGATTTCACAGCACGTGATCATGTGACTGCATGAATGAGCCGGTGTAAGGGCGTGGCCAGTGAGTGATGAAATGGCGTGATGGTGTTGTTAATCGTGTGTGTGTGTGTGTGCGCAGCGCCTGGAGAGTGAGAAAGAGCAGCTGGAGAGAGACTTGAGCTTTAAGGCGGATCAGGCGCAGCAGTACGACCGCCTGATGGAAGGCGTACGTGAGAACAACCGACAGCTGCAGGTACGAACCTTCAGCAGTACAGACGGGGAGAGAGCACACACACACACACACACACACACACAACGTGAAGTTATAAAGTTCAAGCACGTTATCATCATTCTCATGTATCAGCTGAAAGCATTTTTCTTTATAACAGTGCTTCCTGAAACACTAGAGTTTCAACAGTTTACACAGAGACTTGTTTGTCAGAAGCGGAAATAGATTAAGAAAAACAAAAAAAAGTGTTAGTTTTGAGAGACAAAACAGCGATCAGTATTATCATATTAAAATCGTATTAGATGTTACTATAAAGGTGCAAGAAGTATCGATTTCATTGTGTCGGTTGTCAGGACTTGTGTCAGTTTAATAGTCTAAAAACGGTCACTAATTATTTGCTGTGTTTTCTTCCGCACTCATTCTTCATTACAAGAGGATGTTTCACCTCGAGCTGCTCTCTTAAGATCATGAACATTAACTCGAGTCGTTTCGCATGCTGTCCTCAGATGTCTCTGAAAGAGAGCGTCTCCGCCCAGCGCAACCTGGAGACCCAGATGATGAGCAGCCGCAGCACCGACTCCAGTAAGGATTTCCGCATCAAAGATCTGGAAGGCAGCAAGCGGATGCTGGAGCAGGAGAACGAGCTGCTGCGCAAGAAGGTGGGAGGAGCTTCTGCTCGACTCGGCCCGTATCAGCGCAGAGCCGTTGAAATACCTCCAGGGTTTAATTGCTTGAACTGTTAACTTATGAACGATTGCCATGGTTTTATACTTCTGCTAGAAAAGGAGATACGTTCAAGTCAAACCGGGACTTTTGATTGCACAGAATAACAGAACACGGTCCTGAGAGTTAAACCTCCCTTTATTTCTCTATATAATCCCCCTGATACACTAATGCACTTATCCCAGTGTTTCACTAGAGCTTAGACGCCATCGAGGTAGAGAGCTTTCTCAGTACGCTACAGTCATGATTGGAAACGCTGGCCTCCCAGGAACTCCAAACATGTGGAAATGCCTTGGAGGGAGGTCAGGACTGTACGTGTAGGTGGTGCTGGTGAATGATTGTGTGTACAGTTCACACAGACAGATGCGGCTCTTCTGCTTATGTGGATTTAAACATAGCTTTCATTTTAACCAGGTTTAATGCTTAATGCTTCTTATGTATGTTAAAAATAGTAGTAGCGTTCGAGTCCATTCTGAATAGCAGCGAAACACCGGAATGATTTCAGGTTCTTTTGAGTTCCTGTTTATATTTGAAATCATTTGAAATAATAAACTATACAGTACTTTTATAATGAAAATAATATTAGTTTTTTTTTGTCCAAACCCCCCTGTCAATAATCATGTAACTTTCAGCTTATTAACAGTGAATTCTTGAAAAATGTGAAAAATATATTAAGCACTGATCCGTTTCATTTGGTACCAACAGTGACAAGATGTCCATTTTATAAACTGGAAAACTATAACTTAATTCTAAATCATCACAGCTTCATAGCTACGGCACCGGGGTGTGTGTGTGTGTGTGTTTCAGGGCGCGGGCCAGATCAGTAGCTCCACCCTGCAGACGAAGACCGACGATCTGTCCAGACAGTATGAGCAGATGCTGAAAGATCTGCGAGATCAGAAGGAAAAGGAGTTATCGACCATGCGGGTGAGACAGACAGGGAGAGAGACCCAACATCACGCATTCAACCAGGAAACACAAATCTGAATCTGTTTTAAAAAGTTCTAAAGACGTTCTCTGCCTTCACTGCTGTCTCTTTCTTACCTTTAGTACAAAGTGTCACCTGGATCTTACATTTTCCAGAAGGTCGAGTGAACTTGTTTGTTAAACACACCGTTTCCTCTGCTGTGTGTGTGTGTGTGAGACAGACTCAGCTGACGAAGATCCAGACAGAGTACCATACAGAGCACTCCAGTGATAAGAGCCTACAGCTGAAGATCACAGAGCTGATGTCTAAAGTGGACCAGCGCGACACCACCATCAAACGCCTGGAGGAGGTCCGAGCTCTCACACACACACGCACACGCACACACAATGGACACACTTTAGCAAATGCTTCTATTGTATTAATTAAAATGAGAAAGCACTTGATTGACAGACGTCCCTCAGCCTTCACTGTAAATTTTGCCTTTTGAGATATATTTTTTTTCTTATATTGATAGACTTTTTATAAATGTTTTAACTATTAAGATTAAAAAATACATGCTTTATAACAGGCCGTACACAAACCTGTAGCTTTCACGCGGAAATCAGTCCGTCCCAATAAAACTATATGATCAGACCTCCTCGTGCTTCATGTAGACATTTCGGGTTGTTACTGTATCAGATCACGTGCTTTTGATCTTTCTCCTCTGATATCCGACCCTGAGTACCGGATCCAGGACCCGCTTTTCTTCCTTGCGTTTAAACATTTGGTCTATTTTAAGGAGCTGTGTGTGTGTGTGTGTGTGTGTGTGTGTGTTTTGTCTCAACAAAACCCAGCGTCCCAGTGTTTTTCCTGTTGATGGAGGATTTACACTGCTGTGTTTATGAATGAATGAATAAATAAATAAATAAATAAGGCCATTTACTTTCCATTACGGTGTCGGTGCTGATTTTATTTTTTTTTAAAGTTATACATATAATACATAAAAAGTGTGGACAAAGAAGCCACTTCTGAAGTTTATGCAACATGGAAGTGACCGAAACATTTTAACTTGCTAACTCGCTTCAAACAATAATCATTTAAAATGCAAAATATATGTTACAGTGGCTTGCAAAAGTATTCGGCCCCTTTGAACTTTTCCACATTTTGTCACATTACAGCCACAAACATGAATAAATTTTTATTGGAATTCCACGTGAAAGACCGATACAAAGTGGCGTACACGTGAGAAGTGGAACGAAAATCATACATGATTTACACACACCCCACTTTTCAGTTATTTATTTGTAAAAAATGTTTGGAATCATGTATGATTTTCGTGACAAAATGTGGAAAAGTTCAAGGGGGGCCGAATACTTTTGCACGCCACTGTATTTCTTCATGAGTATCGATGCTGAAACATGACCTGTAATAATTCCAGCTTAAATGAAAGCATTCCGTGAAAATTTGGGATTTTTAAAGCAAAAAACAATCCGTAGTGTCCGTAACCAGGTCAAAATTCATGTTGCAATATCTTACCAGTTTTACTTTGTAGAATAAAACACCTTTTCAGGCTGGTGTCCTGTAATGTGAAATCTAAACTGGATGAAGCTAAGTTTCATCTGAATGACAATTAAGATCATTGAAAGATTTGAACTCAAAAAAGTTACAGACACTACGGACAAAACACGAAGCATGGATCGGGAGATAAGACGCATTAAATATTATGAAAAATGGTCTTATATGATCCTATATGAACATTCACTTTTCTAGCACCGATAACATGTTTGAGCCGACTTGCATAATTCGTGTATGTCCTGGAGGATACGCAACACTGTCCTGTAGTCGTATCGGAGTTTGATTGACCGCTCTTAACCTCTCTGAGCCTCTTCTCCTCTTTTTAACCCTGTTGACCTTTGACCTGTTCTGTTTGTTTCAGGACATCAGACGGCTGCAGCTGCAGCAGAAGAGCAGCGGCAGCTCCAGCAGCGTCAGTCAGACCATCGTTACTCAACGGTGAGGGTTTGGGTCGACCTACAGGTTTAAAATTTTTTTTTTTTTAATGCGTTCAGGTTTTTGGTGAAACTCCTCACTGCGTCACTTCACTCCGTTTGATTTTTATCTCTCTGTTTTGTCTTTTTCCCCAAATGTTCTTGACACACCTGTGTAACACTGCAGGCAGAGAGGCGCGGTGCAGTGTGTGTGTTATATTTCAGTTAATCTGATAATCATAGTCTGTAGCAGCGTGCGAGAGAACATGCAGCAGAGTTACACACAAAGGGTTAAACATCACTGTTGGTACTCTGAACCAATCGCCTTCAGAAGTCACCTAATTAGTAAATACAGTAGAGTCCAGCTGTGTGTGATTTAATCCCAGTATAAATGCAGCTGTTCTGTGAAGCTCTCAGAGGTTCGTTAGAGAACATGAGTGAACAAACAGCATCATGAAGAGCCCGAGGAACACACCAACCAGACAGGTCAGGGATAAAGTTGTGGAGAAGTTTAAAGCATATTAAACAAGTTTAAAGATTTAATCATCTCACCAAGCACTGTTCAATCCATCATCTGAAAATGGACAGAGTAGGCCGCGACAGTAAACCTGCTGTACCAAGACATGGGCGTCCACCTAAACGGACAGGAGAGCATTAATCAGAGGAGCAGCCACGAGGCTCATGGAGGAGCTGCAGAGATCCACAGCTCGGGTGGGAGAACCTGTCCCACTATTAGGAATAACTATTAGTCGTGCGCTCCACAAACCTGGCCTTTATGGAAGAGTGACGAGAAGAAAGCCATTGTCGAAAGAAAGACAAAAAAAAAAAAGTCTTGTTTGCAGTTTGAGAATTCCTTTGGAAAGAGTGAATTATTTGCCAAGTTTGTTTAGAATTAATGTATGAATTCAGTATATTTATACATTGCAGTATCATCACCTAGGTGTCGTTATAACATCATATCAGGTGATTCCCAGCGATACTAATCAGAGCGGCATCAAAGCAGAACAAGCTCATCTGGACACGCGTTCATTCATCTGTAGTCTCGGACAATAAAAAAAAAAAAGGAAGTGCCACCTTGTGGTGTTGTTTGGTATTACCGTGTAGCAGCATTAGTTGGTTACGGTATTGAAAAAATGAAATCCATAAGAAAGTTAAACATCTAGTGCACATCAATGCGCTGTGAAAAAGGTGCAGTGCAAGTCTGGTCCAATTCCAGTGAACTGTTTACAGCGATCCTGATGCGTCACCTGTTCTTCACAGGGCGGCGACACAATAAGTGCTGAAAAAAAGAAAAAAACAAATAAAAAGGAAAAGTTAACAGGAAGCGTTAACATCAAAAGACAGATCTGGGAAACGCGGTGTGGAGAGAGTCGCGATACGACTTCTCGCCAAAACAATGAAACGTCACGCCTTAAAAATGGAAAGTGATAAACAAACCCGAAAGCAGATAAGAAGCATCCCGGCTCGGTGGCAAGATAAACTACTGACAAGACACGGGTGGAGACCTGGCACCCAACGGTTCGTGAGCGAGCAGTTTGAAAAGACGCGGTCGGCTGCCGTCACGTGGTTCGGAGAAAACACGATCGTCTTCGGCCCTCGCGGCTGAGTGGGTTCTGAACCTGCAACATACTGATACTGTCGTTATTAGTTTTTCACTAAAATGGTTCGAATAAGGAGGTCAGAATCTCCGAAGTGGTGCAACCAGCACACACACACACACACACACACACACACACATACACACACGTCATGCTGATCACACTATAAGTTTGTTCACTGCTACAGAAAACGCTCGACTCTTACATTAGACATCGTCAGTCGCGTCTCTTGTTGTTGCTAAACTTAAACCGCTGATTGTCTTTGTGCACATTCTGTTCATAATGTCTGTAACTCCCCATGAATTGCGCGGCTTAATGATGTGGGCGGTTCAGTATTTAAGGAATGAATCCTTTTTATTTTTTGGTGCTCACTCATCCCCAAAGGAAATCATGATTTTTTTTTTAAGGCATTAAACATTCAACATTCACAAAAAAATTCACTAAAGGGCAATTTGGGAAAACCAGTTAGTCTAATCTGCATGTCTTTGGACTGTGGGAGGAAACCGGAGTACCCGGAGGAAACCCACCAAGCACGGGGAGAACATGCAAACTCCATGCACACAGACCCCGAGGCGGGAATCGAACCCATGACCCTGTGCGAGAGTCTTAACCACTACGCCACCTATAAATCGTTTTAGCTTAAATCCACATTTTGTTTAGTTGCACTGTTTGACTAAGATGAACAAGATGCCTGTCTGTGTCTTTTTGGCCACCCGTGTAAATCAGTGTGTTTGACCTACTTGTGAATAATAATAACACTGTAATGGTTTTCTCAGCATGTTATTACTCGACCTGATCCAGACTAACCACAACTCAGGAATGATAATTATTTCAGTCTTTGTGAAAGGCCTACTGCGTCCTGCTTGTTGCATCATTAAAGTCACATGAGGTCTGAGTTATGATGCAACACCTGGGCCGTTCTCATCTTTTTCTATTTAGTTTTTCAGCTTAAAAGCATGTTAAAAAAAAAAGAAAAAGATTTCAGTCTAAAAAAATTTTAATTTGAAGAATCATCAGATCTGGTTTCTGCTGCTCTACTCCACTCTGTTGCTTCGTTCTAATTTGTTGGTTGTTGTGTCCACTTTTCTCTATCTTATGTCTAGTTTCTAGATTTTTGTACTTTTTATTTTACTTTATTTATGGCTTCACTTCACACATTGTGTGTGTATTTCTTTTACTCTTTTTTTCTTTCTTTTTTTTTTTGCTTGTGGAGTCTCTGGAACAAGAATTTTCTCCAGGATTAATAAAATTTTTTATCTTTTATCTAATTTTAAAACAGTTAATTATTGTTTTGGACATTTTCTGAATGCAAAGGTTTCGAAGCATAAAAATCGTGCTGAACTATTTTATTTAGAATTTAATTTGACTTGTAAATTTGTCATGTTAGTATTTAATCCTCACCATCTCACCATTAGATGGTTTAAATGATTAAAATACATGTATTTTTGCATTCAAAAGATATTGACATAAAGGCACGATATTCCGTATAAATCTGAGCTCGTCGTGTATTTATTAAACTGTTGTAGGGAAAATAAGAGACTCGGACAAATGACCCAAATTACTGCACTTAATTATTTCTATATATTACATATTATATATATACTTAAATAATTCTTTTGATTGTGTGAAACTGCTTTGCGACAATGACAATATATATATATATACTGTATTTTTTTTATTAATAATTTTTTTTTATTGCTTGAAAATTATGTATAAATAACAATTTATTTATTTATTTGTGTGCTTTTCTTCACCGGTGCAGTCACCAGACCCAGTACCCGATCCTGGGCCTGCTAAGTGACGATTATCAGTACAAATCCCCTATCAAAGAGTCCAAGACCATCGTCTTCAAGACAACGGGGGAGTCGACCAGAAAGGTACTGTAGGCTTAGGAGCAGATCAGAGTTACACCTCACACCTTCAGACCACCTTCACGGTCAGTATGTTGAAGATTATGAGAGGATCCAGCTGGTTAGATTAAACGTCTTCGGAAGTGTGTATTAGCAGCACCAGAATGAAGCTGAGTGTAAACAAGGCGTGTCGATCCGCCTTACATCTGTGCCATGTTTCATGTTTATGTTTCCATGTTGATCTTTCAGTTTAACAGGGTGTGTGTGTGTGTGTGTGTGTGTGTGTGTGCGCGCGCGCGCATACAGTATGTGCATACCGCATGCGTGTAAGATGGCCTGATCTGTTTTCATCACGCATCAGTTGATTTAGATTTAGACTGCAGTTTATTCCCACGTTACTGTTTACACAGGAATAAAAATATAAAAGGGAACGCAATGCCTCCGAAACAGAAGCAGGTCCCAGAACGATACATAACATAAAGGGCACGTACAGACGTTCCCAGACGTATGATGGTGTCAACTTTAGAATTTTTCTACATGGTATGGGTGAAGGTGGAAACATAGAAACCATTTTTTACATAGAAACAACTTTCCCTGGGCTAAAGAAACGCGGTGCAATACTCTCTCTTGATGCTAGATGGCAGCAGCGAGTCAGTTCCCAGTCAACCAAACCATTAGCAGAAAATCAACAGTGTGTTGGCTGCGTTTTTTGACACGCACACAAAACAAATATGTTAATTAACATGAACCTGAAAGAGTGAAGGCTACAAATCCAGGATGATCCGTTTTTTTTTGTTTTGTTTTTTTTTGTTCTATATAGTTTTGTTTTTAGGTCACTTTCATTCTAGTATTCAATAAATTAGACACGAGATATTCAACAAACTACTGCGTTACCTCAGCATTGTGAATTTCCAACACTATAATCATATTTTTGTATATAAAAAAACAATCAAAACATTTAGAAAAGACATATAAATGAAGTAAAATATTAAAGTAAAACGTAAAAATTAAGTTAAGTAAAATGCTCTTTCAGCTTGCAATATTTTCAGCATGGGCTGTGTACATCAGGACGTAACCACATCGTATGTCGGTGGACCGTCTATAACTGATGATTTGACAGAATTTACATAAATGTGTGTAGCGTTTATAAGTTTAACATATAACTTTATTTAGCATTGTATATATTGCCTGAAATTACTTTTTCACATAGATTCAAGCAGGTTTGGACAGCTTTTTTTTCCCTTAATAAATTAAACAATCATTTAAAAACTACTTTTTTTATGTACTTTTATTTTTTATTTACTCTGGTTATCTTTGTTC
The DNA here is from genome assembly GCA_030068275.1 of Clarias platycephalus. Classification (NCBI taxonomy): domain Eukaryota; kingdom Metazoa; phylum Chordata; class Actinopteri; order Siluriformes; family Clariidae; genus Clarias; species Clarias platycephalus. The sequence continues at coordinate 2,079,150 of JAQQZT010000011.1, forward strand.
ACATTTGTTAATTTAAGTGTGACAAAACAAACAAACAAACAAACAAACAAACAAACAAACAAACAAACAAACAAAAACCAGTAAGGGGCAAATATTTTTCCACTGCACTTTAGATTGCATTCCAGCATAGTGAAAATTTTTTAAGCAGACCATTCCTGCGACGTATGCAGCGCATCAAAATTACATTTCTGTTAGATTTATGTCTATGAGGATGTAATAATCACTTTTTAAATGTCTTTTATGAAAATGTCTCATGAACAACCTCAACCTTAAAACACGCACATGAAACATGAAAGACAAACTTTCCCCCTTCAATAACTCTGATTTAATTTATTTCGATTAATTTTTTGGCCCAGCCTACAATATGCTGTCCAGTGTTATGCTTCTTGTCCACCAGAGGGCGACAAATTCCTCCTGTTTTATCCTTAAGCTTTGCTATCTGCAAGGATGAGGTCATTATAGACAGGAAGGGCACTTACGGGTGGCGACCATTTTGATTCATTGACAGAATATCAGCCAGGCTACCATTTTCTTTAAGTTTGTATGAAGTGAATCATATGTGAATGTTGATGATGTACTTTGTATTTGTGATAAGGCGGATAATTTTAAGGGCACTAGGAGTATGATGAGATTTTCATCTGGTCTGGAATGTCCTTATCATGTAGTAATCACTTGTTTTTTTTCTTTTCTTTTTTTCTTTAGAGATATACTACCTAAAGACACAGCAGAACAGGACACAGGAAGAGGAACGATCACGAGGGCGATCCTGAATTTGCGCCAGTATCTGCTAGATCACCTCTCTCCGTCCTTTATCTCCTTTTCTCTCCCTCTCCAACACCCTTTGTCTTTGTTTTGTTCGTGGCTCCAGACAGGACATCAGATTCACACGCCTATCCGCTCCGTTTAGATCCAAACCCGTAGCTTGGGCACTTGGGCTTTTTTTTTTTGTGAGCCACCATTCTGTCCTGCAGCTTCTGTAGCCGTCTAGTGGAGATGTATAACGTAAAGACGTAACTATTTTTTCCCCCCCATCAGTATCTGTATCGTGTTTTATTTTCTGTATCGGAGAACTTTGTAGAACGGGGTGCGCGGTGTACATACGTGTCAATGCAAACCGGTGATGGGATTCGTTTGCTATGTAACAGCAGCAGACGTTTTTTTGTTTTGCTTGCATGTGGCAGTGAATTAATAATCTATTTTTAAATAAGTATTAGGAATAAGAGACAAGAATATTTGGGGTTAAGGAGGCTGTTGGTGTACTGAACAGTAACTACGCATGAGATGGTTGATTTTTGGTTGTCATTTTTTGTGTTTTTAAACCCGAACATCTCCTACTTATTTTTTTTTTTTTTAGAGTAAACCTAATGTGGCAGCTAATATGCATGTTTAACTGATTATGCAATCAACATCCAAACCCGGGACCATACTGTAGCCGTGTCTAATAAAATAAAGACGAGCATTTAAATAGTTTGATGTTAAACGTGTCAATGTTAAAGGTTTCCGTCATCGGTTAGATCCTTGCTCTGGGTCACTAGTATCTTTAGACACTTTGAAGCTTGTCACAGTAAAACATTTCTTTCATTTAATCTACATCATTTTATTGAATATGATGACATTTTGGGGAGCTCAAGACTTTTGCACTGGACGGTACATACACTGTAGACACTAACATACACTTTCTGGGCACTTTATTAGGAACAGGCTTCTTCAGCTTTTCAGTATCCAATCAGCCAATCGTGTAGCAGCAGCACAAAGCACGGAGATCGAGCACTTCATTAATGTTCACCTCAAAAAAATAATAAATTATCCGATTGAGGATCTCTGGGACTTGTAGTGTAGTGTCAGATTCTTGAACCCGATGTGGCCTTGTGCTCTGGTACCGTGTAACCCTCGAGAGTCAACATGATGAGATGCTTTTCCACACGCCATGATTGTAAAATGGTGCGATAAATAAAATAAAACGAGAAGTCAGACAGGTTTGATGCGACACTAAACATAAATAAGCACTCTTTACAAACGTGGTGAGCAGAAAGGCGTGTCAGAATGCTGCACATAGTCTACAAGAAGAGAAAATTACTCTAGGAGTGAAACACGATCTTGAGGTCTACTCTTGTAGCCCGTCCTTCACAGGGTTCTATGTGTTGAGATGCTTTTCAGCTCCGTGTGGTTGCACAGAGTGATTATTAGGGTTATTGTACCTCCTGTCCATTGCCTTCCTGCCGATCTCGAACCGTCCTGGTTGTTCCCCTCTGATCTTTCACATCTTCAAGGCGTTTCTGTCTGGATATTTATTTCTGAGTAGAGATGATTGTGTGTAAAAACATCAGCTCAGAGATCAACTTTTTCTACATTTCTACACGCTAAGTAGTGTGGAATTCCATTGTTCTTGTGCAGACGTGGGGGCGTACAGTGAAAGGGAGAAACCCAACACTACGGCTGGAGACAATTTTTTTTATTGTCATGTAAAGCTGATGAGCACAGGCTCGTTCAACGATGCAAGAAGTGGTGGCCGCCCCATTCACAATGAAATTTAAAAAGATTTGCTTTCATTTTGCTATGTAATAAAGTACATGTACAATTTGTTTCAATAAATTTGTACTACAAATCTGGACTTTATCACCAATTTTTAATGCCTAGTTACTGTTCACCCACCCTGTGTAACATGCGGTCCTGAGGAAGTTTGCCGGTGAAGTGTGTAGTAGCGCACTAGAGCGACAGGTAGTGCAGGTTAAATAGCAGCCACTTAAAGAGGATCATGCACAATTTAGGGGCGTTCGAAAGCTTCACCGTCTTTCGGTTTACTCTCAGCGGAGTGTGAAGATGCTTTTCAAAGTTCTGTTCAGAGTAAAACTTCTAACAAGTTATGATTTCATTACAAATATGTGATCTCATGGATTTAATAGACTAAAATCTGCTGTTTTTGAATTAGGTACAGTGTCACGTGTGAAAGCTACTTTGCCTGTTTTATTTTATATCTTCTTCTTTATGTCGTCATCTCATGTTTCATTCTGGTTTTTACACTGCCCCCTTGCTGCCTGCAAGGTGAACTGCAATAGCAATAATAAAAATGTAGATAAGAGTTCATTTCTTTGACCAAATGTCGTCATAGGTGTCATGACTTGCCTTTTAGGGTTAAGGGGTGGGGCGGGGCTGGGTAGAGCCTGGAGGCGGGGTTATTTTCCAGTAGTCAAATCTAGCAAAATAGATTTTTTTTATTTTTTATATCCAAATTAATTAAATGGTATTAACATTACAAGTAGCAAATACAATTTTAGGTCTGCTTATATTTATTATTATACATTGTAATACATTTTATATTAATTTATGCACCATCTTGTTATAACTGTATTATACAGCTGTGGTTGGTTGTTCTTTAGTTCTGGACATGCAGTACTTTAAAGAATTCAGGCCTACCTGTAACATGGGATAAAAATGGCCACCAGGGGGCAGCATACAAGTTTTTATTTTCAATGATGCCATTTTCACAATTCATTTATTGTAATGCTTCTGCTTCCTTTGTATCAAATACACGTGGCCTTTTTGTAAAAAATGTTTGAATTTTATTATTGTGTTCATAAAATAAAGTGTAGTTGGGCATGTGTAAATGACTGTGTCTTTTCCTTCACTGTGAGGGCTTTTTAGTGTCAGCACAGTGGTGTAGTGGCTAGTTCTGTCGCCTCGCACCTCCAGGGTCCGGGTTCGAATTCCGCCGATTCCCGGGTCTGAGTGCATGTTCTCCCCGTGCTTGGTGAGTTTCCTCTGGGTACTCTGGTTTCCTCCCACGGTCCAAGGGCATGGAGATTAAGCTAATTGCCATTCCTAAATTGCGCGTAGTGTGCGAATGCCCGTGTGAACATTGACCGGAGGTCCTACCAACGTTGTAAAAATGGGAATTAATACAAAGGTAATCAACGTTGGCACCTAGCTTGATTACAGAGGTTCCTAGATGGATGGATGGATGGATTTTTTAAATTAAAATATGCCTTTAGAAATGGTGTTCCTTAACCTAGGTATGAAAATCCATCCAATCCAGTTCTCGTATTACCCCCCAGAACACACTAAA
>JAQQZT010000011.1:2083312-2093632 GCA_030068275.1 Clarias platycephalus
CACGGTCCAAGGGCATGGAGATTAAGCTAATTGCCATTCCTAAATTGCGCGTAGTGTGCGAGTGAACGTTGACCGGAGGTCCTACCAACGTTGTAAAAATGGGAATTAATACAAAGGTAATCACCGTTGGCACCTAGCTTGATTACAGAGGTTCCTAGATGGATGGATGGATTTTTTTATTAAAATATGCCTTTAGAAATGGTGTTCCTTAACCCAGGTATGAAAATCCATCCAATCCAGTTCTCGTATTACCCCCCAGAACACACTAAAGATGAACGAAGGATGAACTTTTTCCCTGTCATTTACCCTGATTTAAATAAAAAAAAATATATATTTTTTTGGCCTAACCTACAATGCCACCTAACGCTATCCTGTGTTATGCTGCTTGTCCACCAGAGGGCGACAAATTCCTCCTGTTTTATCCTTAAGCTTTTGCTATCCGCATGAATGAGGTCATTATAGTCAGGAAGGGCACTTACGGGTGGCCACCATTTTGATTCATTCACAGAATGTCAGCCAGGCTACCATTTTTGTGGACTTTATCCAAAGGAAATCCATCGTAAATGACTATGTAAAATGTAGCAGTTTAGCAGCAATTAAGTACTTGTATTTACGATGAGACGGATAATTGTAAGTGCACCAGGAGTACGGTGAGATGTTCAGCTGGTCTGGAATGTTCTTATCATCTGTTCGAGAAGCTCATTCACCAAACCCTGAACTCTCGATCCTGCTCCACCCATCATTACATTTCTCTCCTCTTCTGATGAGGTTGAGTTTGCTTAGTCAAGCTCTCGTTCTCCCCCCCCCCCCCCTCTCTCTCTCTATGCGTGTGTGTGTGCTCTATACTGTGGGAGAGGAGTGTATGAGTAGAGTTGAGAGGCGAGCAGGCTTAGTAATGGGAAGGCATTGATTATGGCTGATAATTCGGGGCTTTGATGTGGATAATGCAGCCTCTCTCTTCCTGCACTGGCCATGCACTCACTGCCCCTGGGACCACAGAGGATATTGGGTTTACAGACACTCTCTCTCTCTCTCTCTCTCTCTCTCTCTCGTGCTTTCTCTCTCATTCCCTCATTCGCTCACTCACATTATCATTCTGTCATTCGAGTCTAACAGTGCACTACTTCTCATGAATATACGGCCTCCATAGGAAGTCGTAAAGCTTCTCTGGTTCTCGACCTCATCTCTTGTCGGATCTTTGTAGGTTTTTGCTTTATTCTGTGTCATGCTCTGGGTGGACACTTTTGTGTGTGTGTGTGTGTTTGTCTCTCCTGTGTAAAACTTGTATTTAATTATAATGACCCCCCCAACAAACACACCCATATACACAACATTCGCCAGTGTGCCCACACTGTATTTATTAATGTCTGTGTGTGTGTGTGTGTGTGTGTGTGTGTGTGTGTGTCTACAGACGTTCCTCTTTCTGACAGTTTTTCTCCATTTTTCCGCTAATACTTATTCATGGCACTAGGCAGTAGGTAGCTTGACAACTCTAAACTGCCCCTGTGTGTGTGTGATGTGTATCGTACATGTTGTGCTGTGTGTATTCCCGATCCGCTCTCACTGTTCCCAGGATGGACTCCATATCCGCCTCCATCTTGACCTGAGATGGACGAATGAAACCTTCTTTAATTTGATGGTTTAAAAGAATTCGATTTGTCTCCCCTCAAAATATGTTTGTAGGTTTTACTCTCCACCGAATTATCAAATCAAATTAAATCTAATATATTTTTGCAAACCAATTTAAACCCAGTGTGTTTGATGTACAGAAAAACCTCTAACAAAATATAATGCAGAGATTGGGAGAGAATGGGGTGGATACATTTACATTTACCGCATTTGGCAGACGACCGTATCCAGAGCTGCTTACTTTTTTTTATCTCTGAGTAGTTGAGGGTTAAGGGCCTTGCTCAAGAGTCCAAAAGTGGCAACATGGTGCTGGGGTTTAAACTGGGACCTTCTGACCAGTACAGCGGTACCTCGGCATACAAATTTAATCCGTTCCAGAGGCGGGTTCTTAGGGCAAAATTTCATATTGTGAAGCGCATTGCCTCATAGGAAATAATGTAAATGCAGATAATCCGTTCCAGCCACCCAAAAATATTACCAATATTACCAATATATACCAATATTACTATAACATTTAGAAAAAACAAGTAAATTCATGTAATATGGAATAAATAGACATTCAACCTCAAAAAAGAAAAGAATCACAGTCCTTAGTTGTATATTTTTTTTGGTTCTGTTTTGCTTTTGGTGTGTTTCTTTTCAGATGCAAATTTGTCTCAAACCTGGCAACCCTATCAAGTGATGCTAAGGATGCTAGACTTCTGAGTGCACCAACAAAAATATGACTAAAAACATGCTGCTAGACCGTATAGCGGATGAACTTTTTGATTTTCAACTGCCTCTTATTATTAATTTAGACACATGATTTTATTTGAGGTGTTCATCCATGCATCCATGCATCCATGACCGTCCCTAGTAGTCTAGGGACCTTAAATCTACGACTGTGGAGCGCTAACCACTAAGATTTGAGGTGTAAGTCATTATTAATTAGAGAATAAAATGTAGTTAAAAACTAGACGTTACTGAGATTATCAAATGCTCACAGACGTGGGAATAAAAATCAACAGTTTTTGGGGGAGTTTTTCAAATCGGTGATATCGTACAGTACATACTGTACGTTACCCATTAGTGAGTTTACTGGAATTCCAGCATTTTGACATCTCAATGAACTAAAAGTAATCAGGCTGCAGGGACTTTCTGAAGCTCATGTCCTGCTTTGTCCATCCTGTGGCTGCTCCTCTTCCACCATCAACTTGGCGCAAAAAAATTCAAGGGATCTTAGCTGGAGAAACAAAACACGTTTACAGCATATCAAGATGCTTAAAACAAAAGCTGTTTAGCTAGTGCTGTTTCCAGGAAAGCGCCAACAGGGTGTACGGACAAAAACCAAGGTGGTGTTTAGGATCAACTGAACACTGCGGAAGTTGTTCACCAATCTCCAGACGGGTAACTTTGTGACTCAAAGAGCTTCATCACTACTGAAAGAATCAGTGTGTGTCCAGAGATTGAAGAATTCACAAAAATAAAGTCCACTTGATGGAGCAAGGAATCTGCAAACAAACTGCTCATTCATTATGGTTCACATCCAACATGACCCGAGATAAAGGATGTGGGCCAGGAATGCGTCCGCATATGACTCACAGATGACACTGGAGCTGATGCGTAAAAACTCTGTTTGATGAGGTAATTCAAGGCGAAAAGCATACGGCCGACACAATTGTTATTTTTGTTAAGTGCTAATTTAAGAACTTCAGGAAGAGTTATAATAGGTCTTTGGACATTGTTTCAAGCATGAGTCAGCTGTTCAGAGGAAGTTCGCTCCACTGAGTTTTACTGCAGGTCTTTCTCGTACCCTGGAAGATGATGGGATGAGTGCAGAAGTGCTTGAGAGTGTGGTGCAGTATAAGGTCTGATGACTGCTCTGAGGTCTGCTTTTGGCTTTGTAGGCAAGCATGAAGTCTTTTAAATCCGATGCAGATGCAGTATTGTTGAGCCTCGTTTTGTCCAGAGAGACCATAGCTCGGGCTTGATGTTCTTGACAAGCAGTTTGTTCACACACCAATCAGGCAGGACCTCCTGTCCCAGGTCACCACGGCCCAGCAGACCCCACACCTTGAGATCATGACTCAGGCCCCTGAGAGCAAAGCAAGCATTCTGGCAGGTCCGCATATCCAGGGTCGTATCCACCCTCTCCCGTGAGCGTGTCCTCTCTACTTATGTACGTGGCACATTTCCAGATTGTGTTGTAGAACCCTGGGTGGAAACCTTTCCTTTCCTAACCAGGTGCACATCTTAGAGCCTTTTATAAGATATGGCATTTGAGTTAGACACTTCTGTCATGCAGCCACCTTTGTCCTTCTTCTTGCTGTTGGACCACGTGTGCACCATATGGACGTATGGAAACAGAATCGAGTCGTGCTTGACTCAAGTTGTATGTTGACCGGAGCACTGCGGAAGTTGTTCACGAATCTCCAGACGGGAAACTTTGTGACTCAAAGAGCTTCATCACATCTTTAAGCTTTAATTAGGAGTGAAAATTCCCAAAAAGGTTGAATCAGTTTCAGAAAAATCAGAAGAGGCCGGGTTGTTGGGTGGACAGTCCCAGAGACTAATTTCTAGGAAACCTAAAAATCCCCCCTTTATATTGTTAACAGAATCATAGCTCAAGTTAAAGAAAAGGCTAAAACATGAATGGAGTCATGACCTGGTCGACCTGAGACTTCTCACAGAACAATTCAGTCATTGCTTTGGCGAGGTTTTGGTCATGAAGCTGCAACAAAGTTTTAATTAATGAGATAAAACTTACTCATTTTGGTGTGTACATTTTATCATAAACCTACAGAGGTTTCTTTACTTCTTGTAAATCTGTCTAGATGAGAACAAGAAAGATTGCTTTTTAATGATTAAAGTATCAGTAAGGAGCACCTAGTAAGTTAAGATCAGCCTTTATTCGTCACATATACATTACGGCACAGTGAAATTATGTGTTTATTCTTCACATATCCCAGTTTTGTTTTTGGCGCCTCTGGAGCAAACAGGGTTAAAAAGACAGGGTTACTTCTAAACAGTAACTTAGAGCATAATAACATAACATGCTACCACTGCGCAAACGTTTCTGTCAGAAATGGCAAACAATATGATCAGGATACCAGATTCGAAGTGCAGATTCGACTTATATTGCGATTCCGTCAGTAATTATAATTTTAGAAATGTCCTGACCCTATATAAATCTTTATTTCAAATTTCATTACAATTCCAAACAAACTCAGCAAATAATTCGCTCCTACCACATGGGATGCTGTGCTGCCTGCCTTCCGATGTGTGAATAGTTTAGAGTGCACCACCTGTTGGATTATAGAGGTACTGCAACATTTTACCACCTTAAATGCAAATAGATAAATTCATTAAATTAATTTATTACTTTAAAAAATATATATTTTGGAGTCAGATACATGAATTGAACTAAATATTTTTTCCCCCACGATCTCTAAAAGTTTTATTTACATCATGGGGCATGGCCATGGACTAAGAATACCATCAGTCTAAAAACTCTACTGGTGAGGTAATATAGTAAGAAAAGCAGAAAAACAACACGATTGTTATTTTTGTTAAAATTAGAAAGCTAGTTTAAGAACTTCAGGAAGAGATACAGTAGGTCTTTAGGCATTGTTTGAAGACGTGAGTCAGCTGTTCAGAGGAAGTTCACGCCACGGGGTCTTGGTACAGTCCTTCCTCGTACCCTGAGAGATGGTGGGACGAGTCTAATAGTGCCGGGAGTGTGGTGCAGTGCAAAGTGTGACAAGTGCTTTGAGGTAAGTGGGTTCTGGACTGTTTTCGGGCTTTGTAGGCAAGTATCAGCGTTTAAAATCTGATCCAGCAGCTACAGGAGGCTGGGAGAGTAACAAGAGGAGAATGTGGGTGAACGTACCGCGGGAAGGTTTAAGTTTAACCTTTAATTTGAACCTTTAAGCATTCTGGCTCAGAGGCAGATCAGAAATGACAAGCGACTAAGCAAGCACCTGAGTGGATAGAAATGGATGAATCCTCCAGATGTTGTAAAGGACAAATAGACAAAGGCGTTTCAGATTAGCGATGTGAGCAGAAAAGGAGACCCGATTGTCCATGGTGATTCCAAAGGTTAGAGCTGATAGTTACCAGGATGAATCATCTGGGATAAAGAATATTTAAGCATTAGGGATTATCACTCATTACCTTGGCGAGAAAGATGGCTAAAGACAGTGGTACCTCGGCATGCACATTTAATCCGTTCTGGAGGTGAGCTTTTCAGGCAAAATTTTGTATTTAAAAATTTTCCCATAAGAAATAATGTAAACGCACATAATCCGTTCTAGCCACCAAAAATATTACCAATTTCCAACACTATAATCATATTTCTGTATATACGTAAAACAATCAAGATATTTAAATGATGTAAAATATGAAATAAATAGACATTAAACCTCACTTAACCTTAATTTATGATTGTTCTTGGCACCGGCTGTTTTAAAAACCAAAATGCAAGCGCTTCCCGTTGCTAATGTTCTTGGGACCCATTGGATTATGTCATCACTAAATCTTGCCCCAAATTAACAGGCAAGCACAACTTAGCCGGCGCTCGGTTCGGGATTGAGGGATTCCTTAAAAATGTACCACAGCTTTTACAGAAAATTCAAACTGCTTGCATTTTCCACAAAGAACTTTCGAAATATTCTTGATTTCTGAGATGCAGTCGCTGAATTACCGCCATATACTGGACTGGCGTGTGGAGGAGACGATTTAAACAATCAAAAACACAATTAAGACAGCAATTGATTGTTTATTAGATCATTTTCGTAGCCCGTAATATTTCAAAACCTGTATACAATAGAGCTGCTTGAGACAAACTGGACGATGAATATTAGGATTCAAATCAAATCACAATCACAATCCTAAAAAACAACAACAACTCTACTTTAAAGATAATAACCTTAAAAGTCTTTTTGAATACACATGAGTTATATTATATATTATGATTGTTTTCTTTTTTTCTGGAACCTTCTGGGCAGCATGCAGGTGTGTCATGATAGTAACGATTACTAATTAAGAGGATCTTGAACCATTGAACCATCACCCTTCCATCAGACAGCTCTATTCTTTTGTTAACTTACAGTGAAGGATAAAATGTGCTTCATCTGCAGGCCAAAACCATCTTTCTAAACTGTTGCACTAAAGGGTGGCATAACACCGTGAAAGCACAGGGCTCTCTTACAGATGCCTATGATTGGCTGTGATTGATGGGGGAGACGTGTTATGCCCCTCCTACCCAGAGAGAACAGTGAGTTTTTCTTCTATTACTGTGGAATCTTTGGGATTTAAACTCATGATTTCCTGATGATATATCGAACATCTGTCTGTTCTGCTTACAGATTGGTTTATGCTATAATGTTTTGAGCAGCTGAACCGTTAGTTGAGTTATGCAGTAAGGCTTGAGATTATTATCATTAAAGATAAACTTGGATTCCAGACAGGGGAAAAGGATAGAATTAGCTTCATCTGCCGACCGAAAAACATCTTTCTGAACGGTTGCACCAAAGGGTGATGTAACACACAGGGCTTGGGAAAGTTGTTCAGTGCTGGGGTTTGGGTGGAGGCCTTGGAGATTTCTAGGTTTCTCCCAAGATCTCATAAAACCGCAGTTACATCCATAACTAGCGGTCAGCTTTGAGGCTTGTTGGAGAATTTGATCTAAACTGCACTCATGGAGAAAGTGAGAAGCACAGATAGTGAGAGACTGAGTGGTCTGAAAGAAGTGCTGTCTCTCTCCTAGGTTCATATTTCTCTGCTCCGCACTGCACTTCAATAATTAATATTCATAATCGCATATCATGTCAGCAGAACACCCACGACTTCCTGTCCGAGAGGCCTGATCGGATCACCTCCGTCAGATTCCGCTGTCACATCAGCATATCCTCATCTCATTAGATTACACCGGTCATGCTTTTGGCTTTACCATTAGACAGCACTTTACTCGCAGGAAGCTGTCCTGTGGCAGAAGGCAGAAGTTGGACCACGTTGTTGAAATACAACAAAAAGTAAAAGGAAGGTTTTCTGGGGGGGAGAAATGGGTGAGAATGTGAGTTCGAAGCTGAGCGCCATCCCCCGTCTTTTAGAAAGGAATTCAGAGTCTCGGGGTGCCTCTTTTGCGCTGGCCCCTGTCGACCCCCTTACCTCTATAACTAGGGCCCCTGTTGAGGGTCAATGAAGCTCTCTGTGGACACACACAACACAACACAACATCACGATTGCACTCAAGCAGCTCAGCACAATGTATTCCGTCAGTAGCCCTGATCTCTTCCTCATTCCACCCCTTTCGTGTCCTCGTGCTTCTCCTCACTCCTGCTTTCTAAAGAGATTGTCAATCTCCAGTCTGACAGGGGACTCGGGCTCGCTCTGACGTTTCCCATGTGTCTGTTTCTCTGCTGCTTGTCTTTTTCCACTCGTCAGACTTTGACCTCTCGAGTGGTCGAGGTGAATAATCTTATCGCTCTGCGCTTACCGTTGTCTCCTGTCTCCTGTGAAGTCCTGTGATACTGTGCTTTGTGTGTGTGTGTGTGTGTGTGATTGCTGTGTGTGTGTTATTGGAAACGGTCGGTGTCTTGAAGTGCTTCTTGTGCTCCTTTAGTTCGGAGTCGTTCAGAGTCTCTTCCGCCTTTTTCACCTTATCTGATTGTGCGATAATACAAAGTGACGTATGACTGAATCTGGTGTGGATTATAGATGCGCTAGAAAAGGCCATGGTTTTGCTCGCTCTTTTTTTTTCCCCCTCTTCTCTGCCTCAATCATACTTAATGCTGTCTGTCCCTTAACTTCATCTCTCCCTCTCTCTCTCTCTCTCTCTCTCTCGCTCTCTCTCTCTCTCTCTCTCTCCCTTGCTGATGCACTCCTGGCCATTAATAAAAATTTTATACATAGTCAGGAAGTGCATTTGCAGTGGGAGCGGCTGGAGGCTCTCAGGCCAGCAGGAAATGAGCTGCTGGCTGGCGGCCAGGCTGGCTATTCCGAGGGGCCACGAGCTCGGCCAATCGGCTCGCTCCTCTCACTTAATGGAACACGCATACTTCAACCCCAAAGTAACAGCAACAATTACGCCAAGGCGTGACGGTTGGTTGTTCGTTTTGTGTGTGTGTGTGTGTGTTTGTCTGTATGGTTCTTTATGTCTGTGAGTTTTGTATATGTGTCCTGATGATGCATGATTTGTCATGAGTTGTGATGATGGGTGTGTGTTCAGGATCAGACTGTGTAGGTTGAATGAGAACGACAGAAAAAGAGAGTGCAAGGCAAATAGGCAGTGTGTGTGCATGCATGCGTGCGTGTGTGTGTGTGTGTGTGTGTGTGTGTGTGTGGACGGGGGGGGGGGGGGGTTGCAGCGTTAATTTTGATCAGATGCAGATGGTGGTGTTTATGTAGCTCAGTGGTACAGAGGGAGAGGATGAGGGAGAGCTTGACTGCTTGTTTGGAAGAGTAAGCCAGCGTGAGTGTGTGGGATTTTGGGCAAGTTCTCTTTCATTCCTTCTAGGAATCAGGAAGAGCAGGAGGCCCAGAGCTTGGAGAGGAAAGGGAGTTAAAGTGGGTAAAGGGGTGTTTTGTAACTCTGTAGCCAGGAATCTACACTACACTGTCACTGCGTGCGCTTTACTACACATCTGCCAGCTTATTAGCATACATATCAGCAAATACGGTACATATCACACTGTTAAAGTTAAAGGAACGCAGTCAGTCCTTCCAACAAACCAGCGCCGGCAGAAACGAATGACTTTGTCAGCTGTGTGCCGGTCATTAACCAGGCCATTTAACATCGATTCTGCCGTGGCTTAGTCCGGCTCCTGCCCTCCTCTTTGGCCTCTCTCTCTCCATCTCTCTCTCTCTCTCTCTCTGAGATCAGCCACTGTGTATGTGTGGGGCGGAGTGGGGTTAGGGGCTTGTATCAAGGGGCACAGTGCCTAGGGGGCAGATGCATACCAGTACACTGAAACATCCACGCGTACATTCACGATGCAGCTTCGCAGAAAGAGAGAGACTGCAAAATAAAGTTTGGCATCAAGATCATATCATGAGCTCTGCAAATGAAGAAAACAGTCAGAGACACAAGGGGTGGGGGGGGGGGTGCGGTGGGGGGTGAGGGGGGGCAGAATGCAGGTAGTCAATTCTTGATACACACTCCCTGACAGACGAGTAAATACAGTTGAGACACGGTAGTGGAAAAGAATGCATTTCGACACACAGACACGGTCAAAGGTAAAGTATGTGCATGAATTTATTAGCATCATTCAGGGCAGCATAAAAAGAAAACAAAAAAAAAAGATACATATTACCAGTCAATCTGGGACTTAAGATTGTGTAGAATAACAGAACACAGTTATAAGAGCAAAAACTCCCTTTATTTCTCTGTATAATCTCCTGCTACACTAATGCACTTATCCCAGTGTTTCACTAGCGCTTGGACACCATCAAGGTAGAAAGTTTTCTCTGTACGCCGGAGCCATGATCTTTCTTCATGCCTGGCCTCCCATGAAGTCCTTTAATGCCCCAAACATGTAAAAAAGGTCAGGACTGTATGGGGTGGGGGGAGGGGGTCTCCCACCAGGGTAGATGCCTCCATCTAACCCTATCCTCTGCATCCTCTTCTCTCACACCTACTAACTTCATGTCCTCTCTCACTGCATCCATAAATCTCCTCTTTGGTCTTCCTCTAGACCTCCTGCCTGGCAGTTC
>JAQQZT010000011.1:2094171-2105162 GCA_030068275.1 Clarias platycephalus
GGCCTCTCTGACTTTATCTCCAAAACATCTAACATGGGTTGTCCCTCTGATGAACTCATTCTTGATCCTATCCATCCACCTGCAGAACGGAATAAACCTGATAATAACCATAATTTGAATAATCATTACATCAAGATGACCTGGCTCTTCCCTTTGATCACTTTGCAAGGTTGCGTCCCTGTGAAGTCATTTTGGTTCAGCTCGTATTTGATCAAATGGAGAACATTCTGGGAGAAGGGTTTCAGACCTTTTTACTTTAGAAGGCCTTATAGACTTCTGCTGATGCACAGATCCTGCTTTAATCCCAACCATCCTGCATCCATCCATCCATCCATCAAGTTCAGCACCCTGGATATTAATCCATCGCAGGGCACAAGCATACACCCTTATACCGCCATTAAGGGCAATTTGGACTTTGGACTGTTGGAGGAAACCATGTGGAGAACATGCAGACCGTAGGTGAGATTCGAACCTCCAGCCCTTAAAAGGTATACAAAGCGACAGTACAGAACTAACAACTAAACCACTAAGCCACCGTTTTAAAACCTGCCTGTACTTTACATTACTTGCATTTACCTTGTCAAATCTTTTGACTGAAAAAAATTAAAAAAAAAAGTTTCAGGATTTAAGCTTGTGTGTCATGTAGTCAAGTACTTTAAGTTGAGTTTGCACAGGACACAGAAACCTGATTCACTCTGCGGATCTGTTTGGCCATTTCCCCCCACAGGAAGCCAGGAAGCACCCTTCTTCCTGCACTATTACACAAATATATATAGACACACATGTCCTGTTACCTTGGAGACATCTTCCTTCCTACGTACTGTCAATAATAAAAGGACATCCAGTAAATACAACCGCATTCCAGATACATACCCCCCCTGTGAGCCGATTTGATGTGGTGGTGTTGTTGTTGTTTAACAGACAAAGCACTATGAAATGTTGAGCCCAACACCCCAGACATGTTTGGAGAGCGTTATCACGCTACAAAATGATCACATCTCAGCGTCAGCGGGGTAGCCCGGGATCAATGAAGCGGCTCCTCTAAGAGATGCACAGCGATAGTCGCTAATCCTACCGCAGACACGTCACCATTACGATAAGGACCACAGGCTTTACGTCAGGTTCTGATCGGGAATTCGAACCTATCGTGACGTGAGCTGACGTAGATACTGTAAAGCCGTGTTCTGAATGGACAGAAAATTTCATCCGTAGTTCATTACAGGCAACTACTGACGTTTGTGTTATGTTATGTAAAGTGTGTCAGAAATGCGTTGATGAACAGTTCATAACAAGCCGTTTGTTGCGTCTACTTTTTTTTGATAGGTTTACTCGTCTTGTCTGTTTACAAATTTCCAGCTCTATCATTATCCGGACTTTTTGTTGAGTCATGCATATATGTCTATGCTTTTATCCGTTATCTTGTCTCTACTACTCTTATTTAACCTCTCCGTCTCTCTCTTTCTCTCTCTCTCTCTCCATCTCACTCCGGGCTAAGCTCAGGGAATCATATGGAACAGTGCTTGAGCGGGGAGCAAAATGAGAGATTCAGTTTCAGCCCAATGATGCCACTTAGCCATTAACTATCTCCTGCAAGTTACCCCCCCATACCACCACCACCACCACCACCACCACCAGCAGCAGCAGCAGCAGCACCCCTCCTACCCCTCCTACCCCGTCCTACCCCACGCCAGTCCTGCCTTTATCTACTATTCATATCCGCCAACCCCTCCCCCCTCCACCCTGCTCTGTTTCCCACCCTCTCTCTCTCTCTCTCTCTCTCCCTCCCTCGTTGTTTGTGTCACCCTCACTCACTGACATACAGAGGCACACAGAGTGAATGGATGAGTGCAAAAGCAGGAAGCACACAGAGAGAGAGAGAGAGAGAGAGAGAGAGAGTGCAAGTGAGACGAGCCAGCGCTCATGCTTTCAGCTCATACTGAGAACAGATGAACTGCAGATCTCCAGCTTCACGTGGAAGTGTTGCAATCCCTGCTTTCCTTGTTCGCTTTTGCCCCCAGGAACTCTTTTTTTTCTTTTTCTAATTGGGATATTTTAGCATGACATTTTACCCTCTTTTCTTGGGAGAATCCTTACTTTTTTTTCTTTTCTTTTTTTGGAGTGTTGTCTGTGCATGCTTTCCTTTCGTCCGAGCCTCTCAGTGGGCTCCTTGGGGAATGATTAAGTGCTGAGGACTGAAGAAGGGGACTGACTGCTCGTCTGATTGTGTTTGGGACGTTTAGAAAGGAAAAAAATGAAAAACTAAAGAAATCTAAACCTGATCAGAGGAAAGAGCAAAAAAATAAAAAAAAAAATATTTAAAGTACTTTTTCTTGTACCATGGATCTCCCTCCCTTTAGAGGTGAGTGCCCTGTCACACTCCATATTGACTTTTGATGTTGTATTGCCTGTATGGTTTCATCTATGAGTTCTGTGAGTAACCCATCTCCAGTTTGGCGTCCTGAATGAACACAGGCGCTCGGACACAGCCCCGTGCATGCATGGCACTCGGGGCGTGCAGGGGTGGCATTGATTGTCCTCAAGGTCGGAGCTGTCAATACTGCCAGTTTGGGCTGGCAGAGATTGAAAGAGTGGATATGAGCGGACTGGAAAAGCTCTCGTGAAGAGCTTGCTAATGCTTTACATGGAGCATGTTTCAGATTAAAAACATGTCCAGAAATGTATACTGGAAGTGAAGTTTATTTAATATTTTTCAGGTTTTTAAGGTTTTTTAAATTCTTTATTATTATTATTATTATTGTATATACATAGTTATGCATATTCACCATGTAAACTATTGTTATTGTAAACAGAATATACAAGAAAAGTAATGCATCTTTTTTTTTACTGTAGTATTCTTTAAACAGACATATAAGAGACACTTTGTTTCGGTATTTTAGCTCTTGGATATTTGTTTATTCATCCCTCATCTCTCTCTCTCTCTCTCTCTCTCTCTCTCTATATATATATATATATATATATATATTGCTTCTCGATTTCCTTCTCTCTCCCACCCTTTCCCGCTCTCTCTCTCTCTCTCTGTCGAACTTGTGGTGTCTATTTCAGTCCTTCCTGGGGGTCGGATTCAGCACATCCGGAATCTCATACAGTTTATTGTCATGCAATCCTGCTGTGTCCCCAGAGGGTCCAGAAGGTGCTGACTGACAGCTTATGGACAATTGTGACCAATCAGCTCAGCACAGTATATATTTGTAAAACTGGACATTTCTAATAAATGACTCCAGTAAGTTTTGATAGCTTTCAGGTCTGGTGGAAATCCCAGGGGGTCTTTTAAGGCTCTTTGCTAGTCCCTAATGAAATGTCTTGTGTGCTTTTTAGCTTCATTTACATTGTCCAGTGACCCTTCGCAGGGCGGCTGTTTTTTCCCTTTCGCTCGTTTAGCCTCCCGTCTCCTCCCTGCTCCAGGGTTTTGAGTTACTCCCAGTCAGTGGTGTGTGGTGATTGTTATGAATAATATGCGCTCCTCATCCTCTTCCTGCCCCGGATCAGGTTACCCTGGCCGCGGATGTGTGCAAGGTACCGGGCGCAAGGAGCCCTGGGGCAGAGCCGCAAGGCACAGCTCACTCAGCACTGATACTCCCAGAGCGCAGGGCCCTGTCTTCAGGTTACCCCTCATGGCAGGCAGTACTGAGTAAACATGGCCCACTCTGCCATCTCTCTGTTTTTTTTTCCTCTTCTCTTTCTCTTTCTCTCCATCTTTCCACACACAGCTGTCTTTCCTTCTTGCTATGCTCTCTCTCTCTCTCTCTCTCTCTCTCTCTCTTTCTTTACATGCACTCTCAGATCTGGGTGTCTTGACCTGACACAGGTGTTTCATTGAAGATTTGCTTTTCCAAACACTCCATGTTTCCCAGGCTAGTCCGAGCAGTCACACCCAGTACATATTTGGGATGCAGTCAAACACTTTGCTGGATAAAAGTAAAAGGATTTTATAATCGGATGTTGGCGTGAAGGAGAAATGCCACAGGGCTGTTCACTCAGTGTAGTAAGAAATACCGACATCCATCAAGGATGATGCTAATTCGATCTGTTTGACCGGTCGGATCACGTGACGTGTAGCTGTCCTCTGCATCTATGAACAGGCAAATCATAAAGCAGCAAAATCTCCAACCAAGCAGAAAGTTATGCTCTATCTGAACGCTGGATTGCAGAAACAGATACCAAACTTCTACCTGGAAAAAAGCTAACCTCCGGTCATAGAGAAGGCACCCAGAACGACATACTGTACTGTACTTCCTCTAGACCCTATTTGTGACTTCCCTCATAACAGGGACCAAGCAAATCAGCATGTACACCCCTTGTACACCCCGAGCCCATTTCCTGTCATCTCCCACCTCATTGAATAGAAGTTCTTTTAGAGGTCGTGGTCAGAGATTGAGAAGATGTAATCTGAGCTGAGCGATCAATACCTCAGTGCACACTGGTAAAAAGGAAGAGGTTGCTTGCTTCACTGTCCACCAGTAAACCAGCCTTTCCCCCCCCCCTTTTTTCTTTTTTTTTGTGTAACAGTGATGTCCAAAGAAGCCAAAAGCAGCAGATGAGTTATTTGGAATTTGTGTCACATTTTTAGTCTCTGCTGTTCAGACATTAGCAAAGCATCTCCATTTGGCCTCACCCTGCCATGCGGTCTGGGTAATCTGGAGCTGACAAGTGCTCTGGGACATGGCAGAGAGTGGTAGAGTGCTCTTAGCCGGGGTTGGGGAGGGGGTTCATTGGGCTTCCTGATGTCAGCACCTTGCCTCCTGTGCTGCTGGAGTGTGGCATATTGATCCATTGGCACCCTGGAAACTCCTAAGGTCTTAAGGCTTGGACGGATGGAAAGAGTGCGAGAATCAGTGCCTTTATGAATTTTTTTTTTTTACGAGTCTAAGCTAAGAGAGTCAGAAAAGAAAGAAAGAAAAAGAAACAAAATCTATCTGTTGCCTGTTATTGATGGTCCCCCTGGGAAACCCCTGAAGGTCTTGCATTGTACTCTAACTAAAATTTTTCCTTTTGCTAAAATAGGTTAAGTGTAGAAAGACACAACTGTTAAACATCAATGGATTAGAAATACAGGGGCGAATGCTGTACCTGCACGACGCCCCCCATTTTTATACCACCAATTTGTCTCTAATCTGTTGATTCTGAAATCGAACACTTTGTATTTTGTCTGTTTCTCACATTTGACATTCTGAGCTGGAGTTTCGAGTTTAGAGGCTTTAGAGTGAAGCTTAGTTTTGAAGGAGAAAAAAAAACTCAGTGGAAAGTTTCAAGTAAACCTAAGTGTAGCCTGAAGTGATAAATGCTCCCAAGTGCTGACACAGTTGAGGAAAACCACATGGAAAGGACATGTGCAAATGCTCTCACAAATATGCAATTTAAAAGTTCCTGACATGACACAGATGAGCAAACCCAAAACTTCCTCTCTGGCTTGTCCACAGATGTGTGGTTGGCTGGAAGTCCGGTGTTGTTTGTGAAATCAGGCCCCGAATAATGAGCTCATGGAAATGAACAGCAGGCCCCTCTAAACAATTAGATGGACTGATAGGCCCTGACTGCAGCTCTCTGCTGGATTTGATGTAATTACTCTCCAGGACTTCTTTTTCCTTGTTTGTGTAATTTGAAAATGCATTCTGTACTTCCGACCTGGGCCTCCTTATCTCGACTTTATGGCCGGCTGGTTGGGGCAGAGGATGGATGCTATCTTACCTTTTTTTTTTTTTCTTTCATGAGAGCATCCACTGATTTTTGCCAGGAATTCAGCTGACTGTGCCCCGGATACTTGGCAGACCGGGAGCAGACATTGCTTCCTCTAATTGATGCCCCCGTGTATGGATTTCCGTTCCTACGTTACGTTAGACACGGCTCTCCTCTCCTGTGTAATCTCTTCATCGAGAAAATGCTTCTCCATTCATCCCCAACCGGGCTTTGTGAACACTGACCTCCTTTATGCGCGCTCACGGGTCTGTTGTGCAATCCGAAAAAAAAAGTATGTGTCCGAGCACAGACAGACAGACAGCCCGGGAGGTTTGTTAAATGTTGTGCGTTTAGTTTATTTGCGAGTCTTGAATGCACAAAACTCGAATGCGATCCAAGTTCCTGTTGGGGTATGACATCGAATAATGCAAACAGTCTGTTTCTCAATTCCAGGATGCTGATGTTTTCCATGTACATTCCACTAACCATGTTGTTCCTGTTTATGGAGGATAAGGCTTAACAAAAGAAAAGTTTCAGGGAGGGGTTATTGGATTCCTCTGAGCAGCTGGGGAAAGGATGCCTCAGGACATTGACACTGAGTCTTACGGGTTCCCCTGTTTCCCACAATTTTTTTCTTTTGCTGTCAATTTCTCTGCTCACATTCTCTTCCCTCGTGTCAACAGCTGTGTTCACCAGATGCTAAATTACAGTGTGATGCCAATAGCTTTATCTCCATCCTCTGTGACTAATAATAGATTTAGTCTCAGTAGTAGACTATGCAAGTGCAAGTATGTGTGCATGCTGTTCTTTCCAGTACCAGTATCTAGTGCGCCGAATTCAGATGTTTAGTTTTTAACAGTGCTCTTGTTTTATGATGTCTTCCAGGTTTATCTGATGTGCCGTGATTGGTGCGAGCCTTGCATCCAAGTCTCTTCCTTACTGGCTCTCGTGGCATTATGGACTCAGCGCCTCCTCTCAGGATGGACCGTGATGGCCTGGACCTCCAGCAGGTTCCCGTGCTCTCCATAGAACAGATCCGCACGATAAGGGCCAACAATGACTATGTGGAGCGTCCTGTTGCACTAGACCCTGCTTCGCAGGTGGGTGTCTTCTATACGTACGATGAAAGACATCCTCAGATGCCTCGCAGTCAGAGTCAACACCAACATGCCCACCTGGCTCACCTGAGTCGCTCTAGTACAATCAGCTCCATGTCCCGTGGCAGTGCCGCTTCGGACCAGAGACTTCTTTCAGGATTAACAAGTTCCCATTCAGGATTGGCCTCGGTAGTGCGTTCTCAACCCAAGGGCGACCTGAAACCGGACTCGTTAAGTAAAGGCTTGGCTGATGGAGAGGATGTAGGCTTACATCTGTTCATCTGTGAACGCTGTAGCCGCTGCAAGTGCCAGGAGTGCTGTGCTCCTCGAAGCTTGCCCTCGTGCTGGGCGTGTGGCCAGCGATGTCTGTGCTCGGCCGAGAACGCCGTAGAGTACGGCACCTGCCTGTGCTGTGTGAAGGGTCTCTTCTACCACTGTTCGGGAGATGATGAGGACAACTGCGCTGACCGACCCTGCTCCTGTGCCCCGGCTCATGCCTGCTCCCGCTGGAGTACCATGGCCGTCCTGTCTCTCTGCCTGCCCTGCTTGTGCTGCTATCCTCCTGCCAAGCTTTGCCTCACTATGTGCCAGCGTGGCTACGACCGCGCCAGACGACCCGGCTGCCGCTGCAGCAACACCAACACCGTGTGCCGCAAGATCTCCGCCACCAACCCTGCACCTTTCCGCAAGAGTCTGGATAAACCGGTATGACACCAACACGGCGCTCCTTCCGTCACCCTGTCACCGCATTCCCTCCTTTCGCATTCCCGAGGATACCAAACACTGAACTTACTGACCTGCACCCAACCAATCAGGCCTAGCTACATTACGTGCAAGAATGGAAGCTTGTTAATGAAAAAAAGTGTTGTCTATTTATTTATTTATTTGACTTTCCTGGCTAAGACAGGCGACGCTGTCCGTATGTAACCTTTCACAGGGAGTAAGCTATCAGAACAAAACAAACAAAAAAATATGTGGTGCTGCGATGGGTAAAATGCATCTTCCAGGCACAGTGCCAGGAAATCATCTTCAGCCATACTGCGTGGACGGTCTGTACGGAAAAGCGGCTGATCCGAGGGCGACGTAGAGCCAAAAGACATTCGTTACAAACCAAACCAAACCAAAAAGGGACCAGATGAAGCTGATTCAGGAATGGCTCGTGCCGTGAAAAAGACATTGAGACATCGAGAGGAAGCGAGAAAGCCGTTTGTGTGTGTGTTTCATGTTTGTGCGTGTGCATGTGGATGCGTGTGAAAGACATGTAAGGTGTATGTGCATGCGTGCGCAGTCTCAGGCCTCTGTCTGCTCTCAGCAGAAGCATTCCTTTTGTTTTGTTTTTTTTTACATTTTTTTTTATTTTTAGAGAAGCTGCTCTGAAAGACAAAGTGTCTGGTCAGGTTTCCAGCGCAGGGCAGCCTGACGCCAGCCTCTCCCAAGCGCTCTCTCCGTGCGTCCTCACCATTCCACCCCCACCTCCTCCCGTCCTCCTCTACCACCACTACCACCCCTCTCGTCTGCTGCTCTCTCTCTCATTCCTGTAGTGGGAATTCTTCGTCCTGTGCTATCTCCAGCTATGCTATGGGACCAAATGTGATTCAGTCATCGTACATTCCCGACGAAATATATATACAGTATATATATCTATCTATCTATATATATATATATATATATATATATATATATATATAAGAAACTCTGTCATGGACTCATCATTTTTCTCTTTGCTGCTTTCGAGATAACATGTTACATCATTACTTAGATAACTCTCAAGCAAAAATCGTCCGAAATAAACGAAGGGACTTTCGTATAACCGTGTGGTATACGATCAAACTTAACTTTGAACAGCAAAGAAAGCTAGCCGGGAATATGCTATTCACACAATGGCCATACGATCTAAGCACTTTGGACTTCGGCTCTTAAAGCGCTCATCACGTCCGCTGGTTGGCAGGAAGTGGGAGCGTCCGAGAGCCTTTCGTGTCCTCACACAGGAAGAGGAGACTCCTTTGAGACGAGGCTTGAAGTCGATTGCCTTACCAGAACGAAACAGGGCACCATACTTGGGAACAAGGTGAAACAGATGCACTGATATCCAAAATTGGGATGAGAAACGAAATCAAGAAATCTGTTTCGTATGTGTGCGTGTGTGTGTGTGTGTGTGCGTGCGAGTGTGTGCGTGTGTGTTTGAGTTTCTCCCGCCCCGTATATGCACACTGCTCCTTGTTGTTAGAGTTCCTTTGCTCTATTTTTCTATCTACGTAGGATTGTTATTGTATTTCTATTTTTATTCTATTTGGTTTAATCTGGGTATTATTGTTACCGTTATTTTCTATTACCATCGGGGAAAAATAAAAATAAATTAACCTTGAATTAAATCACGGGCCTGGCTAACACTTCGAAATTAACTTTAAAGCTGGCTATGTCTATATTATGGAGGAGAGGACTAAATTGTTCACAATATAGGGGATGAGTCTTATCATGGAGTCATGTGTCATTGGCTTGTATTGTCACATGATCACAATCACAAAATTGCAATTTCCGTGTTGCAAGCAATTATTTAAAGGGCCAGAAAGACTGGCTGGACCATTTAGGGAAAACACACGATGCATACATTTTTCGGAATCATTATGTCGTATGTAAACCTGTAGCTATTGGTAGCAAAAAGGGTGTCATATACAGTATGTACGACATGTAAGACATGGTGTTCAGATGTGATGCTGATGGTTTACATCCAACCTTGCAACTTAATTAAACAAACCAAAGAAATTTTTAAGATATTCGAAGCTTTTCACTCCACCATGTCATGTCATTTTTGATATCTTGTACCAATCAAGCCAGATCTTTAAGATCTTCATCCTACTCGAAAGCACAAAGACCCGAAACGTCTTTCCACAACGTGAGACCATAACCTCTCCTCTCCTCTCCTCCATGGTCCAATCCTAAGAGACAATCTCTCCAAGGAGGGGTGATATTATTATTATTAATATTATTAAAGGGATGGGTGCAGTCTACAGTATATAGGTACAAGCATTTTACACGAACTGGTGCTGACTCCGTCTTTAAGTTAACCACTAAAAGTTCCCCGTATTGTATTTGTAAGCATTGCTTTGGTACAGTTGGCATCTTGTAAGTTGTAAAAGAATTTAAGGAGAGAGAAAAAGAGAGAGAGAGATAAATCTATATAAAATGAATATATTATATAAATATATATATATATATATATATAAATATATCTATATACATTTTACACATTTTCTTCTGTTGCCGACATATTATCGACGAGTCACAGATATTTATTTAAATGATTGTTGAGGAAAGATATGTATTTATTTATGGTGAATGATGAAAAGAAACAACCCTTGTAATGATTTCAACTTTTTGTTTTTGTTGGAGTGGAGTGGCGGGTGTGGCCTCAAGGCCGAGGATAATAAATAAAAGCAGTTTTCAAATGCACTTCTGTGTCTTTTTGTTTCCCTTTTTTATTTAAATGTATCATGATTGGACAAAAAATGATTGGACTTCCGCTTGGATCTAATCCCATTAGCTTTTAGATTTATGTATATATTCTAAACCCTCAAATGCGCATCTCCATGTTTGGGACATAATTCGCTCTCGGTTGCAGATCATTTTAGGTTCCACATTCAACAATGTACACAGATGAGGGTCGTTCAGGTCAAACATTTACAGACGTCTTCAAGCTCAGTACGGTGACGAGACTCTCACAGAAAAACATTTGAACGGTGCAAATGTCTGTCTAAACTGTACACACAATCATTCACCAAAACCACTTACACATTACAGGAACTCGGCTGGGAGTTATTGCCACAACCCCTGTAAAGTCCTGACCATTCAAGCCATTCAAGCCATTTCCGCATGTTTGGGCCATTATAGGAGTTCCTGGGAGGCCGGGGTTTCAGACAGAAGCAGGCAATCTGATCATGGCTCTGGCGTACTGAGAAAAAACATTCTACCTTGATGGTGTCCAAGGTCTAGTGAAACATTGGGATAAGTGCATTAGTGTAGCAGATCTGATTACACTGTAATGAGCGCCGTTATAGAGCAAGTGAAATAACTTTAATATAGTATTATTACCATATACCAAATACACAAGTATTTTTTAAATCTGAAATAACAATATCATTGATTACATTTAAGCTGATAAGATTATTTTTAGCTTTAATATACTGTGTATATATACTGTAT
>JAQQZT010000011.1:2140139-2155669 GCA_030068275.1 Clarias platycephalus
AACAAACAAACAAACAAACAAACATACAAACAACCCCAATTAACAATCATTTATTAACCATAATTAAGTCAAAATGTTCATTTAATCATGATAATGATTTGAGGTCATATCGCTCAGCACTACTTACAGACGTGTTCAAGATGTTTGCTGTGACTTTGTTGCGTTTTCCATTTTTTGTGTTCTTTAATAAAGTTATCTCTGAGAATTTGTAACCTTTATTAGGTTAATAACATCACAATTTAAAGAAGATCTATAATGAAAAAAAAATTCTCTACACCCCTCTCTAAACCTTTGATTAATTTAAATATTAATAATGAAAAAAAAAAAAAAGAGTATATACTGTACAGATCTAATACAGACACATTATCCCTACGTAGAGTAAAATCCACTCAAAACTTCCAAAACTTTTAGACTTGCTTGCACACTTTATTTGACTTGACATCACATTTCTCACGTTACTTTGATATGGCCCGAGGCATTAAAAGTTCCACAGCAGGAACTAAGAAGGATTGATGGCTTACCTCCATAATGCGTCCACTTTGCTGTTTCCTGTTGAAAAACACTCACTGGAACTCTGCCATGTCCTGTTTGTAAAGCTAGTTGTTAGCTTGGAGTGTAATTGTCAGATTTTCCTTTTAATGAAGATGAAAGCGGGCTCAAAACTTGAAGAAGGAATAGTTTTTATTGAAGGTTCATGTTCATAAGCAGGTGTTGTCCCATCAAGATTGATGGTCTTCAACTAATTTACATATTTAACAGCATTTAACTTACATTTTTTTCTAAATAACTACTGTAGACTGTCGAGTCAACGTCAAAACAAAGATATTTCCACCATATTGTACAGTACTTTACGGTTACATTAACACCACATGGGTTTTATGTTCCCCTTGTTCCACCAAAGCAGCTCTGACTATTCGACCCATGGACTCAACAAGACCACTGTGGTGTCGGGCATCTTTTAAGCAGAAGTTCTTTTAAGTTCTATAAGTATTTTACTTTATGAATCAGACGTTTTTTTATCCAGCACGTCCAATTGATGTTCGATCAGATTGGGATCTAGAGAATTTGGATGCGAGGTCGACAACCTTGAACTGCTCGGGTTAGGGTTAGGATTCCTATGCACAGGAATCTTCTGGAGGGGAGTTCCTGGAGTGTTCTGATACCTTTCTAACATAACCAGCATTAAATTATCATTTTTAAAGCAATTTGTGCTACATTGGCTTTTCTGTGGAATTGGATCGAACAGGCTGGCCTGTGGTCCGCTCAGGCATCGATGAACCCTGGGCGCCCAAGATCCTGTAACCAGTCAATGTTATTCAGTTCACCTTCTGCTGGTGTAAGTGTTGGCTGATCAGCGTATGTGTGTAAATATGAAGTGAAGCATCAGTTTAACAAAACAAAAGTGTACAAAAACTTTTTTTAAACTCACTGTATATCAGAGCCGCGATAACACACCGAGCTGAACAGCTGCTGCTCAACTTGAGCAGAATTGGCTTGTGCCATATTCCTCAACGTCTGCGCTTAACCCTCAATTTGTCTTTTTATATGTTTTTATAAATTATCATTATATTATACATATATACTGTACTTGTGCACCATAGGGACGTTTTTTCTTCACCTGAACAAGGAAAGAGCCTTTCTTTTCTTTTGCCATTTCTTTAGAATACGAAACAATCTTGCTCATGGCTCCTAAGAAACATTTGACGATTCGTGCAAACCTTTTTTATTAATTTTTACTCAATATTGATAAAAAGCCTTGAAACTCTTGAATGAAATTACCACGTGATAACCTCCAGACAACCTCTTCTATCTTTCACATGTAAAGTTAAAGTACGTGAATGCAACAAACAGACAGAACACGGATAATCCTAGGGTTGTATATCTTGGTGTATCTTGTGGTATATCTTGTGGCGAGTCATAGCGAGCCGATCGGTTTGGCGAAACCTCAGCATTAGTTACCCCAAATTGATTTATGCAGATAACGCTGGTTGTGCTGCGAATATCAATCTACCTCATCTGAAGAGCTCATTAGTTATTAGTATTTTATTAATAATATTCTAGACTGTGGTAGAACTGTGAGTGCGTGTGTGTGTGTGTGTGTCAAATCAGCAGCAGTGCAGCGTTAAGTAATTTGTCATACA
This sequence comes from Clarias platycephalus, assembly GCA_030068275.1. Lineage (NCBI taxonomy): Eukaryota > Metazoa > Chordata > Actinopteri > Siluriformes > Clariidae > Clarias > Clarias platycephalus. Next base: position 2,142,281 of record JAQQZT010000011.1, read on the forward strand.
TGGCTTATAATGGGCTGCCCTTAGAAGCCATGACACAAATGGGCGCTCATTCTTTGTTGCCTATTTCATGGCTCGTCTGAAAGGCAAGGCTGTCGAAAAGAGGGAAAAAAAAAGAGAAGAGAAGAGAAAGCAAAATATGATGGGGGTGTGTGTATTGAAGGGGCATGTGTTGTATGCATGATTCATGAGGTCCACGAGAAAAGGGAGCGTGGAGAAAGAGAAACAGAGAAGGAGACAGCTTCAAAGGGGAGCACTGTTGATTTTTCTGCTCCTCCGTCCAGAGATCTGGGAGGTCGGGTAGAGGGGGAGGCCAGGGGAGAATCTTTCCTCTGCAGCTTACTCCCCTCCTTTCCCCCCAAAGCACCCCAGATACCCCAGCTGGGGTCAGCCTCCAGCTCCCTCTAATGAAGCCCCTGGCCACCTCACCGCTGGATTTCTGCTGTGGCATGCCTTCGCTTCGGCTTCCCCCCATCCATCACTCCGGCATGGCACGCGCCCCAGACACGCTCCTCGAGCCAACCGAAACCTTTGATTGAAGCACTTTCAGACATCCGGCTTAAGACGTTTGTTCTCATCATCACAAGTCAATTCGCCCAATCGGGAACCAAAGCAATGGAGATCACATCAAGACGTCTTTGTCATGCTAATTGCCAGTGCCTTCCTCTTATTTTTATTATTATTAGTTTCACAGATTTACGCCAATATAGATTCACTTCATCATTTTGAAAAAAGAAACAAAAACAAATGGTACATTTAATCAGGCAACCTGAACAAATCCTAATAGACAAGGTGTTACCAGCTGTGAGCGGTTTACTGGCAGTGACAGCTGCATAGAACTTGATGGTGGACCTTGGATCTTTAGGCGATACAGCAGTAATGTGATTTCATTCATTTTCTATACCTCTTATCCTGCCCTGGGGGGGGCCTGGAGCCTATTCCAGGAAACTTTTTGGGTACACCATGGACAGACATGCAAACTCCATGCACACAGACCCGAGGCGGGAATCGAACCATCAACCCTCGAGAATTACAAGGCCACAGTACTACCCACTACGCCACTATGCCACCACCAGTAATGTACGGTAAAAATACCAAAGAAATATAAAAAACTTAAATAAAGAACTTGATTTTAAACAATAATTTTTACAAAATGCTTGACGAATGTTGAAATGGGCGACGTTTTCACTCTTTCACTTCTGCTGTTCAGAGTGTTTAGCCATATCTGAAATCTGTAGGAGAAAAAAAAGAACTCAGTGTATTTGATCACTTTCTTTAGTGATTATTATTATTATTATTATTATTATTATTATTATTATTATTATTATTATATGTTATCTTTTTTTTTTTTTTTTTTGGTCATTTGTTTTTTCTGTTTTGGTCCATACATGTGATAGATTTGATGTCAAATGAATGAACTCAAAATACCTAATTTTACCTTTACAGGAAGCGAGTTGGGTGCATATGAGATGGATATAAGGGTTAGTATTCCAGTTAGTATCATAGCATTGAAAACACAAATCTTTTGTCAGTTCTCTCATCTCATTAGCCACGTATATTAGCGTACTCTGATGTTACGCTGCATCACTCCTATGCAAATGTCAATATAAGACATAATATAAAACAATATAATATATTCAACAACTTGCGGTTAATGCTAATGCTAACTGCTAACACCAGAGCAACCTGCATCGATTTGTAGCAAATTCCCATCCTCTGTTTTTTTTCCCCCCACTTCTGGGAGGCTGTGCATGTGACTTAATTGCGCTTAATTAAATTAGCAGCTAAATTAAAACTTGATTATTCCCTTGGCATTTCTTTAAAACAGTTATCTTTTAAAACAGATGCTCTTTTTTTTCCCATAGTCCATTTTTTCCCTCCACTACATTAAAATTCCTTTTTGAGGCAGACACCTTGGGGCGGATCGTTTTGAGGAAGGAGAGCTTCATCTCATTGCTAATTACATTAGGCTCTTCCAAAGTCCTTTTGATGAGGCTAATTCCAGTACGTCTCTGGCTACTCCCTTCCCCAAACAGCTAGCAAGGAATGGTTTGATTTGAGAATCCACAGTGGGAATTGCCTGGCCTTAGGTTGACGCTGTCTTTCAGAGCCTAAAGCCCCGGGGACAGGAACTTGCCATAATCTAAACCCGATCACAACAGAATGAAACGTCCGAATATGTTGACGCTGTAGTGCTCGTGATGTCCGGTCATGCACGAAACGGACACCGGGTCTCAGAGTGCACCGGTATTGAATGAGAGCCGGATCTTTGTACACAGGAGTATTTTTTTTGTAACGTTATCAAAAATAATTAGCAGATTTGATTCTCATTAGCATAAACTTAATTAGCACACATTACACCGTACATGCAAGCCTCAAATCAAACAAATCTGACATCTGTAGTCTTAATTAATTGCTTCATTTGGCCGGATCAGGCGAACAGACAACCCTTCATTCAACTCATTACGGACACGATGAACAAATGCGTGCATGTATGTGTATGTGCATGACATTCCAATCTATCACTTATAATTATATTTAATTAAGAGCCAGGAATTCCTACAACTGTATCACTACGATATACTATTTTTGTAGGTCTATGAAGAAGGTATGTTTTCTTATTAATTTATAGTAAAGTAAATATATATTTATTTGTAATCTATCTACACAATGATATACTGTTAGTGTAATAAAGCAATAAATTCACACAAATACAATTTTGAAAGGTTTCTGCTACAGTATGTGTATTGACAGCTCGCTCCAAGTTTAGTCACATTTTAAGTAAAGTTCTCATCACATCTCCTTGGCCAAAAAAGAAAAAAAAAACCCACATCTCATAGAGTAAGTGGACCTGCATATTTGGGTGGAACCCAGACCCTCAGAACCTCCCCATAATTTAGACGCAGAGCACAGTTCCGGTTCCATTAATGGTATACGCTGGTACTGAGATCCTGAGCGTTTACAAAGTCTGGACTTTAGGGAATCTGTGGCTGTTTGTTATTTTCACTGTTAGTGTAGTCAGGTGAGAGGTTTAATTTAGTTTTTCTCTACACCAAGTGAACTGTGTTTAATGCTGTGATGTTCTCAGGCCTTTTAGATGATTTGGAATGTGTTTGAAAAGATTGAAATTAAGATGTTCAAACTGACTAAATATGATTTGACATTTGGTTTTTGGTATTTAACTGTTAACTGTCTACAAAGCTGTGCATTTTTTGTTGTAAGAGTTTTAAGCTCTAGTTTTTGCATCATGATATATGATGCAATACTTTTAAAATACTATAAAATACTATAAAGGATGTAAAAAAAAGACAATTGTGATATCAAATATAAGTTAGCAGGATAGGTCGGGCACTAAGGTAAAACCTGTCCACATATGATAATGTTTAGCTAATTATTTTGTTACAAAAATACATACAGTAAGAATGGAAGTTAAAAATTAATAAATTCATTAAAAGCTTTTAAAACATATAGATATATGATAAACATCACTTCCACTCAATCTGGCAAACTATTTTACCCAAGTGCACAAAGTTCTCTATAACCAAAATCCTTATAATTCATATCATTCTTTACATCATTTTATCAGTGTTATGAATGTGACATTAAACAGACAAACTTTTATACGAGTGTACAGGTTTTCTACTAAATCTGTGAATTTTAAAGAACGTTTTACGCTTGTAAGAGACTCAATTGAACACCAACCTTTTTTTTTTTTGATAGATTTGAAAATGTTTGTAATTTTAAAAACATTATTTAAGATAAACTGACATTATAAATGTGACATTTTCACGTTATGGACATTATGTGTCTATATCACACCTCTGCAAACTATATAAAACCATGCTTAAATTGTGAATTTGTCATTTTAACATTTGAAATTATTAAATCAATGGATATTACTGAGATTCTTTCTTTTATAATTTCCTCTCTTTTTCCTCTTTTTCTTTGTAGTTTATTTTTTAAACCATTTTTGTGCCTCTTTGTGCTGTTTGACACTAAGCATCGGACTTCACACGTTTATGTTTGCATGAATTGACAAAAGGCCTGCATCTTTCAGGTAGAAGTAATTTTTATTACGTGCAGGAACAACAGAAGAAATTAATTGGGGGGGGGGGGAATCTCTTTTTTTCTGGAGGAAATGTTTTAAAGTAGAAGTTAAAGTTAAACAAAACATACAGTAATGTGAAAAACAGTATATAATTTTATATTCCCATAATAAGCAGCCTTCTCATTCAAATTAATTCTAGCAGCACAAATTCCACTTTAACGGTCCTGCCATTACCATTGACATCTGGATATTTCGTTAAGTTCAGCCTTTATATTCCACATATACATTACTGCACTGTGAAATTCTTTATTTGTCGCATATTCCACTTTTGGTAGGAAGCAGGTCAGAGCTCAGGGTCAGAGATGATACAGCACCCCTGGAGCAGAGACGGGTAATGGTCTTGCTCAAGGGCCCAACAGAGGCAACCGTCGACCTTTTGATCAGTAACTCCTAGCCTTTACACACTGAGCCACCACTGCCTCCTTATAGTAACTAAAATACCTTTCCTATTACATAATTGAAACTCAGTCTTATAGCACACAGATATACAGCAGGAGTGGTGTAGTGGTTAGCACTGAGGCCTTGCACTTCCAGGGTCGGGGTCCGATTCCCACCTTGGGTCTGTGTGCATAGAGTTTGCATGTTCTCCCTGTGGTTGGTGGGTTTCCTCCGGGTAATCCAGTTTCCTCACACAGTCCAAAGACATGCAGATTAGGCTAATTGGCGTTCTAGGGTGTACCCCTCCTTGTGCCAAAAGTCTCCTGGGATACGCTTCAGCCCCGCCGCGCGACCCTGTACAGGATAAGCAGTATAGAAGATGAGTGAAATGAATGATTTATGGGCACATCGTCCAAATGAGGATGGCTTCCGTTTTGCCTCTCGAGGTTTCTTCGTCTTGTCATCGTCTTGAGTTTTTCCCTCATGACCTGGCATGCTCATCTGGGACAAACTGATAGATGTTAGTTTTACTTTTTCTCCACTTACATTATACATTTATATCATCTGTTATACAAATTGAATTGAATTGGTTCTCAATAAAAAAAATGTAAATAAAAATATCTCAAGTAACTGTTTCATCTTCTTGCAGATAATTGTTTTAAGGTACATATTATTATTATTATTATTTATTTCTTTATTTTTTACTTTAATCTAATGTTAATTCCTTTAATAGCGCATTCCAGTACCTGATCAAGTCCTGGCGTACCTGTGTGTGTGTGTTTGATGAGCGATACACAGTTGTTGAAGAACAGAAGAGCATGCTGAGAGGATCAGCAGGAACCTTGCTGTCTTTCTGCCTGACTGCCTGTGTGTGTTTCTTCTGCTCCTTTAGCAAAGAGCCTCACCTCCCTGACAGAGACACAGCTTTCTCATCGATTCTTGCTCACTGACTCTCCCTGTGGCCTTGTCCTTTAAAGCATGGATGTTATGAGATGCACTCAACTGCTCCGAACACATGAACGTTTCGGAGTGTGTGTGTGTGTGTGTGTGTGTGTGTGTGTGTGTGTGTTTGCACATCAGTTTGCGTTGTATGCAGTAATGCCGAGCTTGCAGGTTTTCTCAACGCCATGGCATTGCATCCCAAAAGTCTGTGGAACATCAGTTACGTCAGGCGTGTCTGAAAATATTGAATCGCACCACGTTGATTTCTTGTCCTGCATGCGCTCATGATAAGTGGGACTGTCTCATTTCCGATACGTCCTTTTACACAGTGCCGCACCAGAATGCTAGGTATTGTTCTCACTTGCCAGTGCCGGTCTTACATGAGACATCTATGGACTAGAATTTAATTTACAACTTACATGATGTAAGAAATACTCTAATCAATGTCCATGTGTGTTCTTATTTCTAATTTTTCTCCGCTTAATCTGGAAATTTTACATTGCCTACTAGGGACAGAATTTTGTACAACAACAAAGAATTGCTTAGTTGAATGAGAACAGGATCAATTAGAAAGGTTTCTGACATGGCATTGGCACAAGTATATAGTGTGGCTGAGAAAACCTTTTGGAAAACTGCGCTATTATCTGGAATGTGTTATTTTGGGCCTACGTACAGTACATGGTTCTCTTTTCAATCACTTCACCTACATTGTAGTCTGTTCCCAAAGAAAACAATATGGCTGCCACTGGTATGCATCAAGTACAGTAAGATACTTCTCAGATGACCCAAAAACAAAAAAATTGACTGCACTTATAACTAAAGAGCTAAATAATTAAATAAATAAATAAATAAATGCCATAATATCAGAACAAATATTAGTAATATTTTTCCAAACGGCAGTAATTTATTCCTAATTGTATTAATAACATGAAGCAGGATACAGAATTACTGTAGGTATGCAAACGCGAGAAAAAAGGACAGGATGGTATTCTGGACTGTTCAACTTAATCGGTATGAAATCATCAGTATGCAATTGATAAGCAATTAAGTGACCTTCAAAGTCATGTCATGAAAGTGTTAAAGCTAGTTTTCATGCTAACTAGATAAACTAGAGTTTCTAGAGCACATGATTTATACACAAATGCATTATTCGTTCATCATTATTAGTTCTAAAGACTGTACAGTACTGTAAGTTCCTTTAAGAATGTGACGGGCGCTCAAATCAAACCGGGACTTTGGAAGGTTTTGGGGATTGTACAGAATAACAGAACACAGAAAACTCCCTTTATGTCTCTATATAATCCGCTGCTACACTAATGCACTTATCCCAGTGTTTCACTAGCGCTTGGACACCATCAAGGTAGAAACTTTTCGTAGTACGCCGGAGCCATGATCTGACTTCCTGCTTCACGTCTGAAACGCTGGCCTCCCAGATACTCCTTTAACATGTGGAAATGTCTTCGAGCGAGTTCAGGACTGTACAAGAGATGTGGCAGTGACTCCCAGGTGAGTTCCTGTAATGTGCAAGTGGTGTTGGTGAATGATTGTGTGTACAATTCCCACAGACGGATGCGTCTCTTCCCCAAGCTGGCGACAAGTTACCTGTCAGTTTTCAAGAATCAGGTGTTCCACTCGTTGAACGTTCATGGGAACGACTGCAGCGGGCTCCGAGCCACCTTGTCCGGGATCGTCATTCTTGAAGGTACAGACATCTTTAAAGCATCATTCTGTAAATGTTGATCGATTTTACGCCTTCATTCACCAGAAAAGTCCCAGTTTGACTTGAACGCACCTCATAATTATAAGCTAATAATGAATTACTATCTTATTCTGTATATTATTTAGTGTGGAGATTTACAGAGACATGTTTATCTCGCAAAATGCTTACAATGAATCGTTATTAGCCTAGAAAAAAAATGATAAGTAGAGTTTATAAGAGAGAGAATGATTTCTAAATATAGAAAGTGTTACATTCAGACTCTTTTTTTTCCCCCCTAAAGCCACTCTGAATAGAATAGTCATTTATAAATTATTGTAGTTGGTTTAATCCAATCAGAAGGTCTATAACTTCTGTTAATGGTGTTTTTATTCCATTAAAATTCACTTACAGACATTTTGGATGTTAGTCAGTAAGATGTAAATACTGCGCTTGTCTCCTCTGCAAATAATTAATGGAATAGGGGAAGTGTAATTAAATCATTTCGTCTATTTCATGTATATAAATGTCGTTAGACTCTTATGAAATATTGAGCAAGGGAACAAAGGAATGGCAAAGGGATGCCAGCCTAGTTCTGCGCTTCTCTGCATTTTTTCGTGGATATTGGGAGTTTTCTGGAAAGCTGGATAACATATAGAAGGATAAAGGGAGCAGAAAAGAGAGTAACCTGGGAGGCTGCATTTTCTGCCTGGCTTGTTTCTTCGGGTACCGTTCTCTCATCGTCTGTTTTAATCTGACTAAATAGGATAACCTGCTCTTCATAAAAAATGGATGCTACTTCATTCAGTGGGACCACCGGGGCCCCCATGGAGAACCTGCAAGCACAGAAGGTTGAAGGTAGCCAAAATCACCGGGCGTAATTAATTTCCCCATAAATGAAATTTGGTTAAAAAGGGGGTGAAAAAAAAAAAAAGGGAGTGGGTGATGGTGGGGTAGATGAGCGGAGCGGAGGGAAGCGAGGCGCTCTTACCCAATCATGTGGGAGAGTTTGTCAAGCAGGAGATTGCAGTTTAAAATATTAATCAACCTCCCTCCACCAAGAATGAGCGATGCAGCTTCTCGAAGGGACACGAGCATTCAATATTTCATGAAGCAGCCCTGGCCCAGACATGAGGCCTGCAACTGGGCTGCCTTTCCCTTTAACGCTACACGCATCAGCCGTCCCTTTAATGGACCCGGAGCTTGGGACCAGGCTGGGCTGGGGAGAGCTCGGATATATGAATCGGTATAAGAGTGGAGGAGGGGAGCGGACCTAAAATGCGTTCCTTTAAATTTAGCCTCTTAGACGGAAGGCCTTAGAAAAAGCACGGATGTCTTTGTTCCTACAGTTACCACAAAAGTGACATTTCTTCAGTCGGGAAACATTAGTACAGGAAAGTGCTGACTTTGTAATGAATGATTGATTTGTGATGTGATTGTTGTAGGAGAGTCATGAGCATAAGCAATCCATGCTTGTTTTTTTTATGTCAGCACAAGCCCTGGCCTGTATACAACATTAATGCAGACAAGAAAAGAAAGACAGACAATCAACCCTCGACCTAAGATCCGTCCTGCCAGGAAACACCTAGTCATCTCTGAGCTGACAGGAAACTCTGGGAAAACCTACATAAATATGGTCTAAAGTATGTGGACACAACCTTTTTCAGGCTGCAAATGTTCAACTTGTGCAAATGTCTTTGTATGCCTCAGCCTTATTATTTGTCTTTATTGTAACTAAGAGGCCCAAACCGGCTTTAGCATGGCAACGCCCCTGTGCACACAGGAAAAATAAGTGCAAGCTGGAAGAATTTCATGTGTCCTTACTTACTGAAGTCAACCCCAATGAACAGCTTTGGGATACCCTTGAACTGGAACCTTGTCGACCCCCACCCCAACATCAATACCTGAGCTCCCCAATGCTTACAGTATGTAGCTGAATGAACACCTCACCAAATCCCTACAGTCATGCTCCAAAATCTAGTGGAAAGCCTTCCCAGTGAGATGAGTGAATGTCATCATATTAACAAACAGGAATTAAATCTGGATGTAGGCATGTTCAAGGATTCAAGGATTCTTTATTGTCATACCAGCACACTTCCATGTTATGGTACGAAATTAGGACCCAGGTCCCGTTTAAGCCACATACTGTAGATAACAGAATAATATAAATATGAGGATGTATATATGTATATACATGAATATAAATAAGAGCAGTCAGAGATATATTATGCAAGAGTGGGATGTGAGAGTGAGATTGATGGTCAGGGGTTCACAAACTTTTGGTCATAATGTATAATTTTGCAATCTCAGAAACTTACAGTATACAAACAGGAAATACTCACTCACTCATCATCTATACCTCTTTATCGTTTGTACAGGTTGTGAGAGGCCTGGAGCCTATCCCAGGAGGCCAGGTACACCCTGGAAGGGGGTCACATGGCATACACACACGTTCATTCACACGCTATGGGCAATTTAGGAATGGCAATTAGCCTAATTGGCATTTCTTTGGACTGTTGGAGGAAACCAAATAGAGGAAACCCACCAAGCATGGGGAGAACATGCAAACCCCATGCACACAGACCATAGTTGGGAATTGAACCTGGACCGTGGAGGATTTTTTTTAAAACCACCGTCAATCAGCAGGTTAACTAGACCATAATTCAATAGATATATTTGAGATTTCGGGCATGCCTCTTTTTCTCTATGTCTTGTTTTCCCAAGGATCTTCTATCCAGGAGCATATTGAGTGCCATCGAGTGCTGGTGTCTAACCCCTGACCTGTCGGAGTACTGTGCAGCTCAATAATTGATGTCTGTGTGTCTTTACGCCAGGGAAAGAATCCTCACCTGCAACAAGCCTGGTTTCACACGCACACCCATATTGATTTTGTTAACTGAGCCCATTGTGATAAAGCCAGGGGTAGCAGGAGTGTCACTTCATGACTCTCAGCTCTGGCTATACAGTATCTTCCAGTTTCCTGAAAAATGAGATCCTGAGATACAAGTCATTAAGCTTGATTAGAATAAGACATAGTTTGAGAGCATTCATTTTACCAGTTGTAAAGTACCATAATCAAAATATTGTCTAAGTAAAGTGCCAGGTTTGTTGTTTGCATTATAACTTAATGCTACAATATTGATTGTTAATGGCGACAGGTTTCATTTTGCCGATTTAGGAATTTGCAGTCAGCGAGGGGTAGATGCACTCATCGTTCATTTGACTTCACCTTTATCCTGGTCAGTGTTGCAGGAATACAAGGGGCCATGAGGCAGGAGAGTGTAGGATGTGTGTAAATGTGGTTCAGTGTCCACCTGTGACTTGTGGTTGCAGCAGGCCGAAGCTGTGGGTATGAAAGCAATAATCACAGGTCTGCCAGCAGAAAATCTCTGTTGAAGGCCAAATGGCCAGTCACAGTTTGGTGGCAGCGGTGGCAGGCTGGAGTTGAGAGCAAAGAAGCCGGCATGAATGTTGTAGTCCGGAAACAGCAATGGCAGCCTGGAGTTAAGGCATAGAAGCATCACATTTTGGGCAGGAATCCAGAATTTGAGAGCGAATATGCAACCTGGATGTTGCATTGTGGTAGCGATGACAGCAGAAAAAAAGATTCATCTTAATGATTGAATCTTGAAAGCTAGCCATAACTACAGTATAGGCAGAAGTGGAGCGGTCACAGTCTATCACCGGCTGATCCTCGATAAGCTGCCCAGCGGCTAAGAACACTCCACAGCATCAAAGCCCAAAAGAGCACACAACCACAGTGTAGCATACAAAGCATGGCAAGTCATGCATCATCTCTACCTCTGATAGCCCGAACTCTTACCGCCTCTTATCCGGGAGCAGAGAATCCAAGGCCTCAAGTGGAGAAGTGCTCCCGGCCATGTCATATATTATCGGCCTTGCCTCTGCACTTTCTTATTGATGGGGTGACCACAGTGCTGTCAGTTTTGGTTTTTCTTGATAATCAAGGAGAAAAAAAATTAAGTGTCCATCACTGCAAGGCAATTAGTCATAACTGACCAATGTCACTGTGTGGTCTTTGGGAAAGGGAGGAAACCAGAACATCAGAGAACCATGCTTGAACAATGGTACCACCATTCAAGCATGCATCAATTGGTCACAGATTCCAGCTCCTTCCTTGGGAATCCCTGAATATTCCCAAGCCAACTGTGAAATATAACCTCTCCAGGATGTCCTGTGTCTGCCCTGGGGTATTGGTATCTGGTACAGTACCTAGTACAACTCTACTTGGAATTAACTTATAAGGTACCCAAACCAATTCAGTTAGCACATCTGAGTCATTATGAGAAGCTAGCTTATTTGACCATATCCTTTTATTCACTTCCTTTAACACATGACCAGACCATGGCCAGAGATTAGGATAGTGATGTAAACTGACCAGTAACCAGAGAGCCCTTATTTGCAAGATAGCATCTTACAGGAAACAGGAACATGCAGTGTACATTCCTTTAGGAAGTAAGTAAACTATTTATAGGGAAATACACAGATGCCAGCTGATTTGACAATAAAGTTGTATCCAATACAGCTAGGCCGACCACTAAAAACATACTCCCAAATCTTTTTATATCCTTTCAGGTGGCTCAGTCATGGTCTTCACTCTGTTTTTTTCCATTAAGTACTACTTCAAATATTGATGAGGCTCTAAGGTGTTGCTCAGAGGATAGCGTGGTTGAGAGGTATCTTTTAAGCAGAGGGATTTTGCCACCAGGCTCAAGCCTCCCAGATGTTGAACAAAATGTTTAGTTTCTGAAGGCTTAAAGGAAATTGGCAGTATATTGTATCAGCAGAACAGAACAAGCCTTAAGTGGCCATTATCCTCTCTGCTCTGAGTTTTTCTGGGTTCAGCAAAAGGTTAACGCTTAAGGATAAAAATGCCAAACTCTTGCAAAAGAAGAAAACATTCTTCATATGGTTGTTACTCGTTAACTGGAGCAGTTTTAAAGCAGAATCCATCCCTGGACAATATCAAGAACTCAGTTGCAGAATTTAGCTTGTTGAGCCTGGTAGTTGGGTCGACACCATCGACCGTATTGAGGTGATATTGAGTAGTTCAGCATTACTGATTACAGGCGTATTGCATCTGGATTAATTGCTCTGAAACTTTAAAACCGGATTTCCGGATTACCTTATACATTGTGTGACTGTTATCTCTCTCTCTCTCTCTCTCTTTCTCCCTCTTTCTTTCCCTCTCCCTCTCTCTCTGTCGAGCTATACTGTATATGTTACTCCTGAGCTGCCAGTGATCCAGACCCCCTCTGCCCTCTGGACCTGTCTGACTCGTCCTAGTTTCCCGCTTCTGATTGGAGATCTCGTCTCATGGATGCCCCGTGTGGTCTGTCTGGGATGTGTGACTGGGGTTGGTTCCACTTTTCCACGAAGACGGTCCTGGCCTTGGCTGACGTAGACAGCTGTTCTCGGAGGACTCATGACAGCAGTTGCTCGATAGTTCAGGACTACAGTCTACCTGAGCCTCAAATAACGAACTGGACTCCATATTAACTTAAACACATCTCCTGTTATACTGAACTTCCAGCTTCCTAACACACAGTATGACTGCAGAACAATCCCTCCTTTCTGTTATCACTCAAACGAGGATGGGTTCCCTGTTGAGTCTGGTTCCTCTCAAGGTTTCTTCTTACTGCCACATCAGGGAGTTTTTCCTTTCCACTGTTGCCATCGTCCTTGGCTCGCTCATCAGGGACAATCTGATCATTTTGACTCATACACATTCACATTTCATACAAACTTCCATAATTCTTATGATTGGGTAAATCTGCTTTGAGACAATGACAATAAGTGCTATACAAATAAAACTGAATTGAATTGAATTGAGAAAAGGAAACTAGCAATCAGAAAGAGACTTACATAAAGGAAATCAGCTGCAAATTGTAAGAAATGTAACAGTTTATTCATATTTAAGATAATTAAGTCAAATTATATTTCAGTAATAAATAAACATCATATAGGCACTTTTTAAACATGTGGTTTGCCTTTATAGCCATTGAGGTGAACCTTAATGACTAGCTTGATGGCATGGGCTACGACTTTTTAATGACTTGTAGACCTGACGTAAATCTGTTGTATGTTTCGTGGTCAATCATAAATCATAAAGGAAGCCAAAAAGCAAGCCAGAAAGCATAAAGCAAGCCAATAGGCTACAGAAACCCATGGAGACCTACAGTATGGTGGGGGTACATCAGAGCTATGGCATAATATTATGGCATTTCAATTTGTATTATGTTATTTT
>JAQQZT010000011.1:2176984-2201785 GCA_030068275.1 Clarias platycephalus
CCACGGTCACCGTGCACCTGGGGAGTCTGGGGTCGATTCCTACCTCTGTGTGCATGGAGTTTGCATGTTCTCCTTGTGTTTAGTGTGTGAATCAGTGTATATATGTGTATATGTGTGTGCCTCACGATGGATTGGCATCCCATCTCTCTCTCTCTCTATATATATATATATATATATATATATATATATATTTAAAAGCTAAATGTAAACAGTGTACTGTAATTTGGAAGGTCATATACCATCATTGTTATTTAATACAACACCATTTCCTTGAACATCACATTTTAGGAATTAAGTTCTTAAAAAATAAATAAATAAAAACAGTTCAATATCTTTAGGATAAATAAGTTTGTTGCTTGATCTTGCAAATCGTCTCTTTAGGAAATTAAAATCTCTCTCTGATGTGCTTGTAAGGGACTAATATTGTCTGATTGACGTTTAACTCGTCCTGTTATTGCACACAGGTTGATCAATAAATTAATGAACCACCATCAGATCAGTGTGAATTCATTGCTTAGGAATATATTATTTATCTTCAGAGTTCATTATGTGGTCCATTTATGTAAAAAAGATAGGGGAGGTCCAGAGTGGATGGGAATGAGCCGTACTCACTCACTTTATTTAGGTCATTGCTGCACTTTTTAAGGTTCTGTTGAGATATCTTGATCATGAAACATTATTTTACCTGAATTGAATGTGTATTTACTATGGTTGGGAAATTTTTATTTCTGCTTGAATGGAAAGTAACACATTTTAGTAAAATGTTAATTTTGGAACAAATAGAGTATCTATGTCAACTCGTAATACACTTTCACATCCCAACAACAACAAAAAGAAGCTCCTAGGAAACACCCATTCATACTCAGGAAAGATTTTGTATTGAATAAATGCTTATTTAATATATCAGAGGTAAATCAGAGGTATTTACACACGTCGGACTCAGAGATGTTAAGGGTGAATAAAAAAATACCAAAACATTCATATGTAAGTGAGTTTATCACAACAGCAGTTTGGCCAATCACAATATGTGTATAAGAACTGATCTCCTGGAAGCTCCGCCCTTTCCCATAAACCTTCATGGCATTCAGCAGACGCTCTTATCTAGTGTGGCTTATATTTTATCACTCAATCTCATGGTTGAGAGTCAGTGTATTTTATGTCACTACAAATTAAATAAGTACATGGTTACCATTAGGTAACTATGAGGGGTGTTCAAGTGAAAGCACAATTATTCACAATAATTCTTTTGATTGTGTAAAGCTGCTTTGCGACAATATCAATCGTTAAAAGCGCTATACAAATAAAAATGAATTGAATTGAATAAGCAGGACTTTTGATTGTGCTGAATAACAGAACACAGTTCCGAGAGTAAAAACTCCATTTATTTCTCTATATAATCCCCTGCTACAGTAATGATCTTATCCCAGTGTTTCACTAGTGCTTGGACACCATCAAAGTAGAACATTTTCATAATACTTTGCAGCCATGATCGGAGTATCTGCTTCATGTTTGAAACGCCGGCCTCCCAGGAACTCCTTTAATGGCTTTTCCAAACATGTGGAAATGGCTTGGAGCGAGGTCAGCACTGTACGTGGGATGTGGCGATAACTCCCAGCCGAGTTCCTGTAACGTGCAAGTGGTGTTGGTGAATGAATATGTGTACAGTTCACGGCAGTACGGCTCAGAGTCTCATCACCGTACTGTACTTGAAGTCTTCTGTATGTCAACGCCTTCATTCACCAGAAATGTAAAAAAAATTTTTTAAATCTAACATTTGACAAAGTAATTTAAAACACTTTGATTTAAAATACTGCTTTCTTTCTCTCTCCTAGACTGTACAGCGCTTCGACGGGTTCAAACATGTGATCAGGTGAAAGATTTTTACAGCTTTTACAGGTAATATTACAATATGTAACTGTTTATAGTTTTTATAGTACTATAAACACCGTGCTAACCCCCCCCCCACCCCCACCCCCAACACACACACTGTCCAGGATTGCACTACACATAATGATTAAGCCAGTGGGCTGGTATATTATAAAACATAATTATTTTCATGTGGTTTTATTTATTAATTAGTTTTTTTAATAATAGGCGCTCAAAGCCCTGAGCAAATCAGTAGCCTGAAGCCCAGCCGTAGTACGAGTATCGACTTATTGTACAAGTTTGTTTTGTTTGGGGAAAAACTGGAAAGTGGGCCTCATGAGGACAAAGTTTGAATGCGTCCAATATAAATGGTTCTGCTAGACAGAACCCGGAGCAGATCCGTGGCAGGCAAGCGGACCGGGACATAAAAATAAAGATTTCTGTGTGCATGATAAAATATTCTGTCACTCATCACTACAGGCAGGATGTAGATGATGTGATGTTGGATAAATCTGGGATTTCTTAATAAACCCCAGTTTTACCCCAGCGTGTGGGCTGTCGTAAGTATGTGCAACAGTCTGTTCACACACACACACTCAAGCACACAAGCCTCTGTTAATGATTTTTGTTTGATTCATTAAGCGAGTCTTCGGCTCACTCCATACAGAGGGCACCGGGGAGAGAACTGATCTCGACCTGCTGTGCTGTAGTCTCTCTTAATTGCCGTGAACCTCCGCCTTCACTGACTTTCTTCTGTCCTGAGGAGAGAGAGAGAGGGAGAGAGAGAGAGAGAGAGAGAGAGAAAAAAACATGGCGTTTGTAGCTCACTGTTCAGCTTTTATCTATATTTTAAGCCACACACAAGGTGTAGAGTTGAGCTGGAGCTTGTTACAGGGGCCTGCGGGTGTATAATTCATGAGCAGGAGCCAACTGGAGCAAACGCTAAATAAAAGATCTTTCTTTCGCTGGTGGGACGGTGGTGGCTAAGCTGCCCCTGCATCCAGCCTGTGTCATGGAGTAGACACAATCGATACACATTTGTGTTACACGCATTGCTCAGTTGACGCAGCGTCACAGTGATGATCAATCCCCGGGACGTGTCACCAGTCCGGGTGTTTATCCGGTGTCGGTGAAGCTGAAGCCTTTGTGCTACATCCATCCAGCGTACTGCTGGGATCGCCGGAGAAAAAGAAAAGCTGTTTCTTAAATGTTTAAGTTCAAATACAAAAGACTTTAAAAAGCTGCAGTGTGCGTTTACGGGCATAATCAGGGTGTTTATCAGAATTAACTAGGTCCAAAAATTTTGCTGAAAAATAGGTTGTTCATGCCTAATCTACTGTACATATGTGATTTTTTAAAGATATATGGGGGACAAAAAAATGCTTCAATACTGTGTCGGCGTGCATTAGCATAAAGTATCGGTTGAGCAACAATGCGTAAGAGACAGGTTTAATTTTGTAATTAATGATCCAGAAATGCATAATGTGGTTAGTCGTAACCAAATATGTGAGGAACTGATTCGATTTTCTAAGTGTATCGTGCCAATGTTACCAGCCTCTGCTAACATAATCTTACAATGACAATAAATATCTCATTTTAACCTGTTATACACACTGAGTTGGAAGAAATGCATTGGATGACTGAAGTTCATGTTACAGTAGCTAGGTATTTAATTCACTTGTGAAACTAAGTTTCTCTAGTCATCTGCATCACGTGTGGATAGATTCAGCTGCCTGGTTGTTAATTTTAGTATAGCATAATATGGTCACAGGACCACAATAGGGTTGCTTTATAAAAACTTATTTCACATTTTAATTTTATAATCCACACTTCAGTGACCTCAGTGGTGGGTTTGGCCATTTAGGAGTAGCCACTAAATTAGGGGAAAAACACTATCTATCAAACCCTCCATCCATTTATGAATCCATTGAACCACTGATTCAATGGATTGATAAAATGGATGTTGTATTTAGACTCCATCTAGCCACCCACCCATCAACTATCTAGATATTAATCTACTAATTCATCCATCCACCCATCTATCCAGCCACTTATTAGTCCTCTCATCTACCTATACATCCATACAGTCACTCAAACACAAGCCCACCCATCCATCCATTCATCAACTCATCCACCTACCACAGAACAACTGATCTATTCAGTTCCATATCCTTATTATTCATCATCTATTCTGCCACACATCTTTACTCTACCCATAAAACCACTCACCCAACAACCCATTCACTTCTCCATCTTTCCAACTATCATTCTGTCCGTGTTCCAGATTGTCCATTCATCCATCCATCCACTGATCCATCCATCCATACACAAATTATCCATACATCGGGCCACCCATCCATCCTTCCTTCAACATATCCACCAATGCAGCCAATATTATCTATCTACATTTTCCTTCAACCATTTATCCTGACTTCATCTTTCCTCTCACCTACCTATTTATTCATAAACCCACTCATCTAACAACCCATTCACCCAACCATCCTTCTGACCATCATTCTGTCCATCTATTAGTCTGTACAGGCACTCGTCCAACAATCTATCTACATGTCCATCTACCCATTTATCCAGCCATTACCTATCCAGCCATTCATCTATTCAATCATTTACCCATACGTCCATACAGCCATGCACTCATCAACCATCCGACAATCATTCTGTCCAGTCATCAGTCTGTCCATCCATTCATCAACCATTTATTACAAATCCACCAATCTATCCAACCACTTATCCTTCTTCTTAACCACCAGTGGATCCAACCATTAGTTTGTCCACCCATTCATCCATCTATCTATAATCCATCCAACCATCCATCCACAAATTATTTATACATCAGCCCACACATTCATCTTCCCTTACACCTATCTATCAATCTTTCCACCCACCTACCCACTTATTCAATTCAATTCAATTCAATTTTATTTATATAGCGCTTTTATCATTGTCTCAAAGCAGCTTCACAAAAACTACCAACCATCTACATTTATATATTTATCATCTATTCTGCCACTCATCTTTGCTCTCACCTACTCTTATATCCATACATCCTCTCACACACCAATCCATCCATCCAACCATCATTTTGTCCATCCATCCAGCCATCCATTTGTCCATCCATCCATCCACAAGCTATATACTCATCAGGCCATCCATCCTTCCACCTACAGTATCCACCACTCCATCCAGTCACCCACCCATCCATCAATCTATGTAAAAATTCATCCATCCATCCATTCATCCATCCATCCATCCAGCCTCTCATCTTCCCTCTCATCTTTCCTCTCATCTACCCATACCTCCATACAACCACTCACCCAACAACACTTTCACCCAACCATCCATCCTTCCACCTGTCCATGTACCCACCATCCATCTACCCATTCACCCAGCTTACCATCAGTTCGACCAGCCAACCACCACTCATTCCATCCAACAATGCATCTATTCATCCTTTTTTCTTTGAAGAGCCCTTTCATCCATCCAACCATCAATTTATCAATTGATGTACACACTCACCTCTTTACCTAAACCTAACTATCCATCAATCAATCCATCCATTCATTCATCCACCGATCTAATCAACTGACTTGAACCCTTAAGGTGTTTCCTTCTGAAGAAACACGTAAGAGATCAAAATTTGTATCCAAGAAAAAAATGTTTTCCATATCAGAAAACCTTCTAAGTACAACCTGTTTAATAAGCCAAGGTTCAAAGAACCAGCTTAAGAACACTTTATTATATCTATATATTAATAAAAATCCACATTTTTTCTAGGTGTAGTTTAACAAGGCAATTAAATTCCTCAGCATGACTATAGGTTGAAGTTACTTTTAGCAAAAATATCAACTAAATGACACTGTAACATGTCCATGAGTTCTGAGATGACTGTAAATGGATTTGTATTTTTTCTTAAGCTGATTGAGTGGAGTTTTAGTTCCTAGCAAAAGCAACAAGTAATCTGATCACTTTTTTTCTGGTCTTGGAAGTAGTCAGCGAAGCCACGTTTCCACTTCATTAGTCCCGGATAGAATATGCAAACCCCTCGAAACTCCAACTCCTATCTATATCGCAGCAGACGGCTGGTAAAGCGAGATTAAAAAATGATGTCAGGAGAGAAGATTCGATATGTAGGCGGAGGCATAAAACTGCATACCGAAGGCGGCAGCTTCAAATTGGACAGCGGATTGTGCTGTAGCTCCCTACAAAATGCATGAACCCACAGAAGACCCAGGTTCACTCCGGCCTTCTTGATTTATTTTTTTTTTTTTCCCGTTGCCAAAGACCAGTCCAGCTTCTGATGACAGCCTTGGGATGTGTTAGGGAGTTGTGCTCGAGCAGGATGAGCCAGAGAGAATAAAACAGGCAGGAGACTGATAAAAATTTGGAAGTTCAGTTGTTGCAAGGCACATGCTCAGAAAAGGCCCTGGAATAAGGAGGTGTAGTGTAGTGGGGGGGTGTGGGGTTGGAGGGTGTGCGGGGAGAAGGACGATCTTTTAAAAGCCTTCATTCTCCGCCAGTGAAATTATTACCAGTGTGTGAAAACAAGGCTGGCTCCAGGCTAGCCACCCAGGAGAGTGCTTAGCCTCGGGGTGATTTCAGAAGAAAGTAATGCAGGAGAAATTATGGGGTTGGGAGTATGAGAAAAGGTAAAGGGAATTTTTATTCTACTCTCCTCATCTTTTTTTTGTTTGTCTGTTTGTTTGTTGTTGTTGTTGTTGTTGCTGTTGTTGTTGCTTTTTTTTTTATCCTCCATGGCTTGATCGCTGCCCCTTTGGACGTTTTCACCCTTTTTTGCATTCTTCTGTGCTACTTCTTCTCTTTAGAGATTTAGAGATACTACAAATGGACGTCAGTACATCTAGAGACGTCCCATACTGTCTTCTCTTGACTGTTTCATTTCAAGATTTTTCATTTATTCATTCAAAGGAAAACCCTCAAATTAACAAAAGCATGCTTTTTAGCACCGCTTTTTATGCTTTTTTTTTTTTTTTTTTTCAGGGCTTAGCACCAATCAAAAAAAATTCAATGTGATTTTGTTTTCACTAATGCATGCTCAGGATAAACTCGCATTGTGATTTGTCAACGCTTTCCAGCGCATGTTACTATGACGGGTCTGAATGAGACAGTTTTAGAAAGCGGGCTTCTAATACAAGGAGCAGGGAGGGCTGAAATATTTAGCAGAAAAAAGTGTAGTTGATTCTCAGGAAATCAGCTACATGAATCTTGCATACTTGTATTTCTGTCAAATGAATCCTGGCTCTTTCGGGGCTATTAACATTGACATTTTGCGTGATTCATGTTTTATGATGTCAGACGACGTTATTGCATCACCACGTGATGTGAAATATGCAAAAATCATCACTTTTATTCATGTGACTGTGCAAAATGTGACAGTAATATGCTAAAACACTTCTGTTTCGTTGCCTTACAGAGACCTTGGCTAGGTTCATGAGAAGTGAAAGAAAACCGCTTTTCTTCAGGTTCCAGATCACTTTGTGTGCTGTTTCTTCTCATGAATCCAATTCGACGCTGGATGGATAAATTCTGCAGCCAGCGAGCGAGCTTTTCAATCATGAATGTAGAAGTTTAAGTGTTATCGCCTTCCTCTTTCTCCCCCTCTCTTACACACTCTCACACACACTTACATTTTTATTTTATATATACAGTATATGGTTGAGGCAACTCTGACTCTTACGAGTTCTGACATGTCAAAAGCAGAGCAGAGCTTCTAGCCTGTGGCATGAAAGGAAACATGCTAATCGAGAAGTGCATTAATGCTCTCAAGAGCTTCTGATAATCAAAAAGGATGTGAGCTCTAACCCGGTCCGTTCTCATAGTATAGTACAGACGGCTCTCTGCCCTCGAACCACAGAACAGCAGCGTTTGAGGGAATTAAATTAGAAGAGATTAAAAAAACTAAAAAAAAAAGCATATTTTGGATACGAAACTGACATGTAGTGTATATAAGAATCTTGGGAGTAAGTGCAGTAGTAATTACAGATGTAGTAAAAGTTTAGTGTAGTAATTAATCCTTCACTAGCTGTAGTAGGCTCAGTATCAGCGATCAAGACAGAAAAAAAAGGCAACTGCATGGGTGCCCAAGCTAAAGCCAAGATAAAGTTAACCACTTGTACAATTTTGAATTCAATTAAAAAAATTATGTGCAAGAAAATGTACAGTATGTGTCTCCAAGTTACACGTCGGTTTTCAAGGATCAGGTCTACCTTTGCTAAATACCTTTATGAATGCCTTTCTTACTTCTTTTTGTGGACAAAGTTAAAGTTGATAGCTATGTCAAAAGTAAAAAAGTAATCACCAAGCATCAATCACCTACAGCTCCTTTGAGAACTATAGCAATTTAGACAATCGTAAACCGATGGAGAAATGATTTTCTAATGATCGAAGCTTTCACCATTATACAGTATCTATCCTAAAGGTTTATAAAGATATATAAAGAAATATTTTGGGGGCGTAGTCACCGTCAGGTTTCATTTGTTTTCATTTCAGTTTAACTTCATAGTTTTTGTCTTCTCCAAGATATTATCATGTTTGCCTATACCGTAGGATGCTAAAATTACTGTAACTGATTTGGTCCCCAATTCTTCTGATGAACACAAATAAATATTGTCAGAATTTTTTAATTCCTGGTTGGGCATTGGGGACGGCTCATTTCTTTATAATAGCATGATAAAAAAGCAGGAAATTGTGACTTGTTATAAAAATATTGAAGTTAGATCTGGTGGCTTTTCATCTCATAACTTGCATTTTCATTAAAATTGGAGATATTACATAACTTTCACCAGCTAATGGGCTCTTTTAATGTCCTGCGCCAATGTAGATCAAAAGCCTTCTTTCCTCGGTGCTTCACTATCTACTAATGAGGTGAGTTTGTGACCTCACGCTGGGAATTCTCACACATTCTCTCACACCGGCTGATCTTGCCACTCTGCTTCGTGTGTGTGTGTGTATGTGTGTATGTAAGGGCCTAGTTTAATATGACACTGCCCTTTTTTTTGTCGCATTTGGTTACACGTTTTTTTTTACAGGAAATGCCTGGGAAATCCACCTTTTCTGCTCAGAAAGAAATGGTGAGTTTTATTAGCGCCTACTCCGCAAACTGTGGCCAGAAGCACTGAGGCTGATTAAATTTTCATAGCTAACCAACAGACTTTTGCACTCCGTAGCCTCAACAGGTCGTTGAGTGAATCTCGGGCGGTACAGGGAAATATGAGTATTTGAAGTAAATGCAGGACTGTTTCGAGTTGCAAGCAGCCCAGAAGAGGAAACGTTCAAGCAACATGCCAGACTGAATTCTACTATAATAAATATGCTACTCTGTCAAAGCATCCACCGGCTTGTCTGAAATGGCGTACTACCATAATACACTTTCTGGAAGACCTCCCTAATTGTTTCTTTCATAACAGGAGCAGCCAAAAGAGCAACAATCAACCGAATAAAGACAACATTGATGTTTTAACACTAAAGGTAATTATCATGAGATGAAAATCATATGGCATCTCTAAGAAATATTGTTTGGACTAAAAGAAAAATTATTCACCATCTCCAAAAAGTCCTGGAATATGGACGTGCCATCAGGGAAGAAGAAAAACTCCATAGATGTGATAACCTGGTGATTCAGTACATTCAGGTCATCAGCTGACTTCATTTTATTGCCCCATAACGTTGCTGAGTCTCGACCTGAGTTACTGAAGCAACCCCAGATCATAACACTGTCTCCAGGGGCTTGTACAGTGGACACTATGCATGATGGGTGCATCGCTTCCCTTCTTACCCGGACTCACCAGGTCACATGACCTTTTTCCATCGCTCCATCTTTATACTCTCTAGCAAATTGAAGCCTTTTTTCTGATGAGTCTCACAAACAAGTGGTTTCCTTATGGACACACAGCTGTTTAGTCCCATTCCTGAAAGTTCTCATTACATTGTGTTTGTCACCATTAAACATAGCTTTGGTTTCTACTGTCAGTTTTTACCATGCAACCAAATGTTTAAGTGATGTCCATTCAAAGTCATTTTCAGTCTACTCTCACAATTCAGCACTATCCTTCTAGATCTTAATAATGCAGTGGACGAACCCGTTCCATTCATTTTAAAGTTTTCTTTGGTTGATGTAGGTAAATAATTTTACCTTTCTGAAACAACTGCTTTCTTGAGCGAGGCAGTGTAGATTAATGTTATTATCCAAGACCAGGAATACTCAGGATCAAGTCAAGACAGTGTCTTAAGAGGGCCTTGTCCTAGTAAGATCAAATGTAAATGACAGCAAGAGCAAGTCAAGGTTGAGAATGAAAACAAAAAAATATTAAACTGTTTTCAAGAGGAGGAAACCACTTATTTTCACAATTTGTGGATTTTAAATGTAAAGACAACAAACATTAAAATCAGTGCTCAAGACAAGTTCAAGTCAATACAGAAAGTTGAACTTCTTACACGTTGTCAGCTATCGGAAACAGAGTCTGAATTTCAAGTTTAGACGTTTAGCTTTGCCACGAAAATTCAAAATATGATGCTTAATTTAATTCCTTCTGAATCAAATGTTGAATGTTCCAGTCATTTGCCTTGCTTGATTGGGTGACTAGAATGTGAGATGTTCACCTCTGTGTATTATTAACCATGTAAATAAATCTCATTTGGTTATATTACTGCATTTTTAAAACAATGAAATGATTCATGTTATAAATATTATGATTATACTGTTATATTTGTCACGACCAGCACTATATTAGAAAACAGTTTATGATACAGGATGTTCAGTATAAATTATAACGTGTGCACATGACCTAGACATTTCACTTTCAGAACTTCATGAAGCATTACTACTCAGACATGAACAAGCATTTCAGAATGAGTGTGTATATTGTGTATTTTAGTCTGCAAAGTGTTATTAAATTTACATTCATAAAGTGTGCATTGATTTCCCACATGGATTCTTAAACTTTCTGAAAAGTAGAATGAATTCTGCAAAACTGATTTATACAGACTGATTTCGATTATTTAACTATTCAATATTGTAATATACGTTCATTACATCATTACATAAACACACACAATCACATCCTGAATCTTCTTGTTAACTTTCCACTGAAGTCCAGGTTGTCATTATTTACATGCTCTTTTGAGTTAGTGTTAATGACATCTAGATCGAACAGTCCAAGGAGTGGTCTATCAGTGTCCAGAACACAGCATCTCTGAACAGGACACACCGACCAATCACAACCATGACTTTTTTTTTTTTTTTTCCAGTTTAACTTTTCATTCTTCTTATTATAATAGTTTAGGCTTGCATGCGCCTCAGAGCACTGTGAGTAAAATCTGAATTCATCATGCGGTGCTTGTTGGTAATTCTGTTAACAAAAGGTATCCTTAGAAGATATTAAATATTCATCTGTTCTATGAATAACAATTGGTGAGGGACAGCAGGCTGTGTTTACTTTCGCGCACTAGGTTTGCGTCTCTGCTCCCTGTAGCGTTTAGGGCAAGACTAGCTAGGAGAGGAAAAGTTCAGCTCGGTTCCTGATTCTGCATACATACGTATAACTTTGTGAAGTAAATAAATGTAATAAAAAAGGTAGTCTGGAATAAAGTGACTGTGTGTTCTTGTGTGTATGTGGGTACACCTGGGTATGGGTGACATATGGGACAGATAGGTGTCTGTTATTAATTTGATTTAAATATCGAACAGTAGAATGTAAATTCACCAAATATTCCACAAACTATCACAATCATGGCTCTTTATTTATTTAATTAATTATTTTATTTTAGTTATTTACTTATTTTACTTTAAAGTATAAGACATAATTTTAATACATAGAGAATAAAATACACAATATACAGGCTATTTTTAAAATTTTATAATAAAATCTGAAACAAGTATCTGAGTGATAAATATTTTTTAATGTATTATCTGTTTTAAACTTTTTCCACTTTACTGAACAAAATTTCAACATAGACAGAAAACAATTTCTAACCCAGACATAATTTTTTTTTGCAGATTTTCCCTAAATAAAATGTAAATTGATTCCCTCATTTGATTTTTGGAGTTGGTGTTGATCTAATATCCATGGTCTAGTTTGGGTCGAAACCGCGCGCGCGCGCGCGCGTGTGTGCGTTTGGGGAGGGGGGTTTGTATGGGGGAAAATGTCATTGTTTTAAAAGCAGAAAAGACAGGATATTTTTTTTAGCTATTAGAATATGTGGGTTAAGTTTGAGAAAGTTTTATGTTAGAGGTATCATTTTACTGCAATTTTTACTAGTATTTTTAAGTGCCATGTTTTCAAACACACAAACAAGCAAGAGATACAAATGGACACATATCGATGTTTGTCAAATGTAGATGGAAATTAAATCATATTAATTTTTTTAAATGGCTAGATTTGACCCATCTAAGCGTTCCCACGCATGTTGGATAGGCAGTTTTCCTGTGTGTGTGTGTGTGTGTGTGTGTGTTGGAGATGCAGCTCTGGTTTCAGACACCATTCCTCTCCTGCAGCTGCTTTCCCACTGACCCTGGTATTTGCTTTTCATTACGCACCCTATAGTGGTGTCCAGCTCCCCCTTTGCACCACGCTGAGTGGAGCTGGCGGAGGGTGGAAACATTGGTTAAGCAAATTGGTATTTAAGTGGAACTTCGCCGGCCTCCGAGTCTTGCATTATTCATGGCCTCTATGTGAGGAGAGAAGCGGCGCGCCTCGGCGCTCCTCTATGCGCTCCTCTCTGCAGGACTGGAGTAAAAAGTAGGGCGCATGATGGTGTGCCATGCGGACAGCACTCGGTCTTTTAACAGCAAGTTCACCTGCTCACTGTTTCGGCTCAATACACTGACTCGTTCCCCATTTGCTCCGTTTTTTTTCTTTCTCTTATGCGTGAAAACATAATTGCGTATTTTAAACATCATTGCAAATATCAAAAATGAAATATCTAAAGCATGCATGAATGTACTTGTATAATAGTAATGGGTATGCATGTATTTTTGAATAGATATTGTAAATAACTTTGATTTTTAAACTGTTTGCAGGATATTGAAACGTCGTCTCACAAACGCGTCGGATTTCCTTCTGTGAATATGTGTCCATCCCTTTTAAAATATTTCTTGCAATATAAATCAGAATTAAAAAAAAAAAAAAATCAGAGTGTAGTCTCCTTTTCATTAGAGTGTTCCTTTGAATCTTTAGCCTCTTCTCGACTTTTAACAGCTGAATCATAAACATTTTTTTCTGTATTAAAAAAAATGTTTATAAATAATCATCAGTGTTTTAGTTTAATTCAATTTGTACCTCGGCTAAATGGATATATTTAGCTGTTGTCTGGCTGTGAACGAGATTTTGTGCTTGGACCATGTTAGAGTATGTTGTCAGTCTAAAATGAATAATGTATGGGATACGGTTTAGGAGCTTTTAAACATTTCTTTAAAAATATTCCTCAGATTTTTGCGAAGGAAATCGTGTTTGATGTTGGGTTGTAAAGAGAACATCGACTTTGCTTATTGTTGAGTTTTAAATGTAATAATAATTATTATTATAATAATAATAATAATTTTTTTTTTTACTGAATTACAAGTAATAGGCCAAAACAAATAATAATAAAAAAACATCAATAATTATTTTGTTTCTGAGCTGTTCTTAAATGTTAGTATTTAAAGTTGCAATGTAGATTTGTGGTGATAAATTTTGACTTTTTTTTATTTGTCGACAACATGTAATGGAAGGCCTGTAAAATAATATATAATCTAATTTATTATTGACACAACAGTTGAGCATGCAGCATGCATTCATGTTTCCTTTTTTTCTTCTATTTTTATGAAGTTATAATCTACAGAAAAATAAGAAATAGTGATGCCAATACACGTTATTTTAATTATTCCGACATGAGAAAACCCAGGTTATTTATTTATTTGTTGCGTTGCCCCCCCCACCCGAAAACTAAAAATTTATAGGGACAAATGTTTTCGTATTTTTCCGAGCTTTCCATGGTCCTGAAATTGAAAAACACTATCTCTTACAAAATGTATTACAAAAGAAAAAAAATTGGAAAATTATTCTTAAAGTTTTACAATTAATAATCTTTGATTTTTTCAATATATGGTCAGAGCAAAGATCATTTGTCAAGTGACTTCTGTAAAGTTTATGCCTTAAAGATAAATACAAACAGTTTATATGTTTGCACATAATTAGGAAACTAAATCTACGTTGTTGTTGTTGTTTTCTAATACCTACTTTAGTGTGGTGTTTAGAATAAATTTTGTTGTCAAGCCTTAATCGTGCGAAACACTCTGAAATACATGAAGTGCATTCGGGCTAAATCCTGACTCGGTTTTTTTCTAAACAATATTTTATGAATCTTTGCCTGACTAAAGCCGAAACCCATCAAACATTTACAAGAGGCTCGTGTTTCATGTCTTCACCCAAGGGGAGAATACAATACGTGTCTCTCGAGTGTTTTTAATCCGTAATTGTATTTCTAGGAGAATTAGGCGAACTGACAAACTGCATTACAAACTGATCATGTCCTGTAGGACCCGGAACTTCCAGTCAAAAAGCAGTGCTGATGTGCTCGGATGTGGTGCTGATGCTGTAACACAGGCTCGCGACACTGAAATTATGCTGATGCTAGAGTAATGACGTCATTTTTGCGGTTGTTTTTCAAATTTTTACGCTTGATTAGTAAAAAATTGTTCTTCGCGTGTGTTAACTAAAACTCGAAAATTGCACATTAAAGTTTACATCTATTAAAAGTATCGTATTCCTTATGTGTGTGTGTGTGTGGGGGGGGGGGGGGTCAGTACATTGACAGTACTGTTTGTCACAGATTTAGGCTACAAACACGAAGAGATGTTTTTTTCTCCTCTAAATACTGTAAATATAAATAAAATTGGCAATCTCAATTATCCTAGAAATATTTTTTATGCTTTCAGATCCGGGATATGTATGTAGGTTGTAGGTTATGTGTGTATCCACGTTCTGTAGATCATTTTAATGTAAACAACGTAGAAAACGTTAAATCGCTTTAATTAGGCTACGTAATAAGGCACAAAGTTGATTTCACCATTCAGACCTATATATTATTTATTAAACATGCATTTAATCCATATAACGCGCTTAATAAATATTGCATTCTCCTGATTTTAAACTTATTCATGCCCTGGATGATTTAATGCTCGGTGCATGCGCATGCGCAAGCAAGGAGGAGCGGTTTATCAATGAGAGAGAAAGAAATCTATACATCTAGACGCAAAACGCAAAACAAGAGGGAAAAAAGATATTCATAATATTGTTCTGTCATGCGGTGTGTGTGTGTGTGTGTGTGTGTGTGTGGCACAGACTCGTGTGTAAGGGCAGGCGGTGTGAGCGGTTTATCTTGGTGTTGCAGTGTTAGGAAGTTAGGAAGAAGAAGAGCGCAGCGCAGTCCTAATGTAACGTAGAGAGAGAGAGAGAGAGAGAGAGAGAGACAGCGCGCGCAATCGTTCTCCCTGAGCTCCGGAGCCGAGCGGCACTCAGCGCTCTCGCGTCATTAAATTTTCATACGCCGCGCTCGGCCCAAGGTCTATTTATGAAAATGCGCTTTCCGCTCCTCGGAAAACACAAACCAGTAAGGCAGGAATGTAAATCTAAAAGCAGAATTACGGCGTGTGCTTACAGGCCTGGGTTTCTCTTTGCAAAAAGAAAGTCGCAAGTGATACCGGGGAAATGCGCCCTGATCCTTTTGGCACTCGGACGCGTATTGGATTGGACGTTTCATGAATTATTTAAATGATTTATGCAAATATTTGGATAGGAAACCGCATGCGTCAGGAATATACTGTGGGCTATAGGGTCACTCTCTCTCTCTCTCCATCATCACTGCTGAGTGCTCATCAGTTAATGGCAGTCCTGCATCTGCCGGCCACATATATCCATATATTACATATTCCTCTGCTTCAATAGACACAAAGCAGCACTTGTTCACTCTTTTCGTCTTTTCTTTCGACATTTATTAGTTAATGGCAAACCATCAAAACTTTATTGCTACGCTTTTGTCCTACTTTTATTTTTCTCACAGTGTTTTTTTTTTGTCCAAGCCCATGCCACTTGAGTTTTGAGGCTGAAATTGTAAAGTGGAGTGTACAGGCCTATGATCAAAATCACGCACTCTTCTCTAGTAATAGTATCCGACGTGTAGCTTACTATTTGACATAATATACATAATATTTAGTGTGTGATGTGGGTTTTAACACTAGCTGGAGGTTTTTATTTGAAGAGGCTCAGTCATTGTTTTCCCCCGACAAAATGTATGCACATTCAGTCAATTTGACCGACACATATACGTACATTATAAATAGTAATTGACTAAAAGTCGTTATTACTGATTTGCTGATTCTGTTATTTGGAGTTTTATGAAGTTTTTACTCTGTAGAAGAGAATATCTCATCGAATACCTCATTTCTTTTCTTATTTTGTTTGAATCAAATGAATAATTTTTAGGATTATTTTGTAACTGCTCTACATTATTATTATTATTATTATTATTATTATTATTATTATTATTACTACACAAACTTGCTTTAGGATTTTCACTTGTTGAACACGAGCAAATCTGCGAGTATCACCTGCTTAACAAACATATTGAGAGATCAATGCCATCATAACCATCTGTATTTATTATTAATATACTTTACAGGCTAAAAACCACCTGCTGATTGCCACCTAAGGCTCTACAGTAATAAAAGAGAAAAGCAATAAAGAAAAAACGAAAAAAAGAAAGAGGGGGAAAAAAATCGAAAAAACGGCACAAAGTGCGAATTTTTGATTTGCACTCAAATGTTTTAAATTGTGAATTATTTCTATAGTCGATTATTAAACGGGTGGGTTGAATGCCTATAAATATATTTAATGTATTAAATATAGGTATGTATTATTAATAATAATAATAAATTAATAATAATAACAATAATAATAATAATAATAATAATAATAATAATAATAATAATAATACCTGTTGTAATTAATTAAATTTTTTCTTCATTCAGAAAACAAATCTGACTTCCGGTCCAAGATGCAAAAGATTTTTGAGAAAAATTAATCTCTCACCAGTGAGGTAAAACGTGCATGGTTTATTTGACTTTTTTCTGTCGCTTTACACAGACACAATTTAAACACACTTTCACAAATGAAAAATATGCCAACTTCAAAATAAATTAATGTCAAATAAATAAGTAAATACGAAAACAACGTTAAAAATTATCATTTTTGAAATATAAATAAGTCAAAAATTGGTATCTCAACAATATCTACAAAGTGCAATGAACTTTTCAGAATGCAGTGACTCCATGGTTCCATCCACAGGCCCAATAATAATAATAATAATAATAATAATAATAATAATAATAATAATAATAGGAGAACATATGTCCAAGTATTAGCTTTTAAATGAAGGCATAGAGGGCCCATCATTATTCTAACCACTTGATTGTCAAAGCATCGTTGCAGTTGAGACGTACCACGATCTGGTTTTATGTTTTAGCATTCTGTACTTCTTCAAAACAAGATGCCAAATTTGTAAGCTGCTTTTTATCTTTTATTTTTCCAAAATGACTAAAGATGCGTAAGGGTAATGAGGTAGACACAGACTGGGGCCGTGTGTGTGTGTGTGTGTGTATGTGTGTGAGAGAGAGAAAGACGGAGAGAGAGAGAGAGAGAGTGTGTGTGTGTGTGTGTGTGTGTGCCTCCGCCTGTGCATATTTCGCTCTTATTGCGATGCGTTTAAACCGGGGAATTGGAAATAATAAAATCGCCCTAAAGTAACCTATGCAGTGGATGTCAGGAATTCCTTCCTGTAACTGAGCTCGAGTCTTTTCCTCCGAAACAGAATGACTTGTATGGAATTAAAGTTTTAATGGCAAACCTTTAAAACCCTTTTTTCTCAAGAAAAAAAAGACAAAAGAACAAGAACCTTAAAATGACGAGGTGATCTTCACAGAGGTGTCATGTATTCACAGTTATGTACATGAATCAATATAAAAGAGTTATTTAAGAGAATATGTTATTATTCTATTTCCATTTTTTGTACAATAAGTGATTCATTTCTTTCCAGTTTCATAGCCTTTCATAGCCGTGTTTTTCTTCTCTTCGCTGCGCTCCTGCATGCAGACATCCCCACAGGACCCGGTCCGCTTCCGTGCGTGAGATCTGTAGCCCGGTGTTTTTTGTTTTGTTTTTTGGGGTTGTCTTGTTTTGTCTTTATTTAATTTTTCTGATTGTTTGTTTGTTTTTGGGATATTGGGATGTCTGAGGGTTCCTCGCTGTCCGTGAAAAACGAGCGCGCTTTTTGTTTCAGTGCGTCGCCGAGAACTTCATGCGCTTCTGTTTTTGCCGCTGGTTGCAGAACCAAACGCGCACCACGTTCTTTTTGAGGTCGAGCTTCTCCGCGATGGCGGCGATCTTCTCGGACGAAGGACGCGGCTGCACGGCGAAGTAGGCCTCGAGCGAGCGCTTCTCCGGCGCCGCGATGGACGTGCGCTTGCGCTTTTTGTCGCCGCCGCTAAAGATCTCGGGCTTGGCCATCTTCTCGCGCTGCGCCCTCTCGGCCTCCTCGAGCCACGCTTCCAGGATGGGCTTCAGTGCCACCATGTTGTTGTGCGACAGTGTGAGCGACTCGAAGCGGCAGATCGTGCTCTGGCTCAGGCACCCGACACCGGGGATCTTGAGGTTAGCGAGCGCGGAACCCACGTCCGCCTGCGTCACGCCGAGCTTAATGCGACGCTGCTTGAAGCGCTCGGCGAACGCCTCGAGCTCGCGCGGGTCAGGCTCGACGTCCCCGGGCGCGATGCCGGCGCTGGCGAGGGAGGCGTGCGCGGCCAGGGCGTGGTGCGGGTGGTGCACGTTGACAGCCTGTGCGTGCGGGTGGTGATGGTGCTGCGCGTGGTTGATGGCCACGGCCATGTGCGAGTGTGCGTGCGACGCGCCCGACGCCACGTCCGCCGCGGTGGGCATGCCGCCGAGCGAGATGGCGGGGGAGAGGTGATCGAGCAGGTCTCCCTCCAGGCCCTGAGCCGGCTGATGGTGGTGGTGCGGGTGGTGTGCGTGATGGTGAGATGTGAGCACCGACGGGTGGTGCAGGTGCGCCGGGGAGGACGTCGGGGTGCCCGTCATGCTCGTCATCGTGGTCATGGTGTGATACGTGGCGTCTGGCTTGAACGGGTGGCTCTTCTGGGCCACAATGTCCACCGCGGCCAGAGCCTCGGCTCTCTGCAGCAGCGTCTCATCAAAACCCGCGAAGATGTTTCCCTGCAGCTACCAGAGACCGAGAGAAAGAGACAGAAAAATCAGTACAATACTGCAAAACTCTAAAGTTAAACATTATTATAAGGTTTAAAAAAAAAACAAAAAACAAAAAAAAAACACTTGATTACCAAGCACATGTTTACATGTGCATGATATGGATACATAAAGTGCCACCTTTTAAAACCTACAATATACTATAATTTACTAAAGCACTTCATAGAAAACAAACGCAATAAAATTAAATAACAAAGCAACGATACATTTTAATACTATTATATAGCCAGAGATATTTCTAAATTAATCTTATTTTATTTATTTTGGAGTGTAAACAGTTTTCTTACTTTTTCAAGAAAAGATTTTCAAAAAACTACAAACTCTTGCTCAAATTATTCTCAAATCAAATCCTGAACTCACACATTTCCAGTCATAATTGTAAGAAACCTTTCAAGGTGCAGCACTACTCTACCTATTTTAGGACAATAGGAGTAAAAAAATAAAAAATAAACTTGTACACCTTAAGTCAACTTGTTCATCAGTGCTGTTCTGGTTTACTTTTTAGTTTTGAAGGAGAGCCAACTAACCATGATTTTTTTTTTGTATGAAAAGAAAGAGGGAAAAAAATATTCTAATTATTAAGAGATTATTTCAGCATTTCCTCACATTACACTGACAGTTACTTGTGCATCAAAATAAGATACATAGAGAGTGATGTATGGTGGTTCTAAAATACACAGTCTTTAGGTCAGAGTAAAATGCTTTTTCAATACATTGCAATTTTGGTCAGTAAAAAAAGAACACGTTAACATGTGATTGCCATCACTACACCACCGTTATGTCAGATATGCTGAAGGTAAAATTGTGTGCGTCTTACCGATGGTGTGGGCAGACATGCCCGCCGGATCGCCTCCGAGCTGGAATGCAGAGGTGTGTATTTGGGCTCGTGGAGAATCGGATGCATACTGAAAGCTTGCTTGCTGTTCATGGACATCATGATTGCAGGAGTCAGAGAAGGCTGTTTCTTGTCTTCCAAGTTTAACTCCGTTTGTGCTCCGATCACCCTCGATGTCTTAAAACGTTAAGAAGCAGGCGGGAAAAACGTCACGACGAGGACAGGTAGCCCACCAGTCCTGCCTGGGAGGTCTTCTTTTCTAATAGGGAAAAAAAAAACTCTAATTGCGCCTGTCAGCAGCCTTGACACGGCCCAGGTATTGACGCACGCGTCTAAATATAAACGTTCCCCTGACTCCGCCCACACAGCGCAACCCGGCACGCCCCCCTCTA
This sequence comes from Clarias platycephalus, assembly GCA_030068275.1. Classification (NCBI taxonomy): domain Eukaryota; kingdom Metazoa; phylum Chordata; class Actinopteri; order Siluriformes; family Clariidae; genus Clarias; species Clarias platycephalus. The sequence goes on from JAQQZT010000011.1 coordinate 2,197,426, forward strand.
ACTTTACTCTAACACCATTGGCCAAATTAAGCTCGTGCATGCTCTCGTTCCGTGACTCCCACCTTATCAGCTACAGAATTAATGTCGAGGGAAAGAGGGCGTGGCCTGGACGAGGCACCTCCCATAGAGTGCTTTTATTGGTGTGGAAAAAATGTGACAGATTCGCACGCTGGTTAACTCAACAGCCCCAGGTAGGCCAGGTAATAACACCCCAGTGCATTAAAGAATAGAAACAGAACCATATCAGGTGTCCTTACTAAATATACCTATACTAAAAGTCGACATATCGATAATTGATATCGATATTCATCGGGTATTTCTTTATTTCTTAATTTATTTTATGTATTTATTTTATAATGATTAAATGACTAAGCATTAAAATTATCTATATTTTTAAAGAACAACTTTATTATATATATACACACACACACATTAGTAAAGTTGTTCTCTAACAATATAGTTTTTTATAGGTTTTATGGGATATATATTATACATATTATATATATTAACTCATATAAAATATATGAGTTATATATAGGCTAAGTAAATACTGATAAATACTTTCAGTTAAAATATCAGTTCAATTACTGATAAGCAACAAGACTTACATACAACCACAGTTATTAAGTTTATTTATTAAAGAGATAAATGCTTACTTAAATGTATTATTTAAAATAACAAAAAAAATCTATAAATTCAATTGTATTTAAAATAAATGAAAATAAATCTATAAATAAATGCATTAAATACAAAATAATAGATAGATAGATAGATAGATAGATAGATAGATAGATAGATAGATAAATAAATAAAATGTGTAAAGAATTTTTTTTGTATCTATTAAAGATAAAAAAAAAACAACATATTATATATTATCTTTTTTTTGTTTCTTCTTACATAATCAAATGGAATTTGCAACATCTGATACAATTTTTTTTGCCCCCTGCTATCAGCCAGTATATAATTATCAGATCGGTGCCATCTCTATTAAATAAAGCGAAGGATTCCCCAGAACGAGGACCACTTCAACCTTCATGCCAGTTCCTTTCCCAAGCGTTTTGCTATAATCTCTATTACTGTACACTACAGCTACATCGATATTCCTAATATTAGTAAGGATTAATATATTCTAGTGCTTGTTAGGGCTTCTTATTTGCATTCCTTGAGTGAAATGTGACATTGATGATCTAAAAGTCTCTGAGTGGCAAGCCATACAATTTCATGCATGAATTAATTATTGCTCTTTTACTTTGTGGTATACACCACAATATGGATTCCCAATTAGTGTATAAACAGCTCAAAATGGATAAGAGCACAATGAAATATTTATAATAAAACCACTGGTCAAATGAATGAAACCATAGATCAAATGCCTTATTGTGGCATGGGATAGTGAATGGATTGTATGTTATGTTATGTTATGTTATCTAATGTTATGTTATATGTTGTGGTATAGTAGAGCTAAGGCTTGCTCAAAAAGTTTCAGAAACTCAAACTGAAAGGCAGAGCTGATTGCATCAACATGGAGTACTCTCCAAGCTGAAATTGTTAAACAAGTTGCAGATCATAGATCATGTATACACATGTATAAGGGACAGAGTGTCCGACAGGCCCTCTTTTTGTGACGCACACAAGCTGTCTTGCTCTGGCTTGTATTGAGTCCCACACAGTCATCACTCTAATTGGAGCTGAAACTCCAGACACTGATAATAGAACTCCACAAAGGGAGATGGAGTCTCAGTGAGTGTGACTCGGAAACCTGAGCGCTGAGCGCTGCTAGAGACATTGTCCTCCTATACCTGGCTCTTCACTAGGGTCTTGGCACCCTCTTATTAAATATACATCAGCGCCGTCACCTCTCCCCTGGCAACCGCCATCACCAATGGACTCCAACTACACTGTGAGAGGTAGAGGAGAACACAAGGGAGAAATAAAGGACTTATCTGGAATTTTAACATGACGACTGTAGCCACTGTGTGTGAAGGCATGCATTATTAGCCAGCAACGAATGTTACCTGTGACCTTTGTGTACCTCCTTCTACTGACACCTCTTGTCTTTGACTTGTTTACTACCAAGCATGCATCGTGACACATTTATCTGCTGAGTTTTCTCCAAACAAGCCTGGGAAAGTGCTTGATTAGCCTAATGGAACATTTCCTCCCATGAATATTAATGCTAGAATGGGAAATTTGTTGTATTGCCAGTTTCTATTCAAGTTAATAGATTGTGTAAAATCCAGACTGTTTGTAAATATCTATTTCATATTCAGGCATTTATATAGAATTATGTGAAGGAAAAATTACCTGGATTGCAGGATAAATGGCAAAAACACCTTTTTGAATAAAGTTCATGGCTGAAAAAAAAAGTCAATGAAAAGCCAGAGCTGCCTGGGTGGCACACAGGGGAACCCAAAACCTAGGTAGTTTTTAATGTTATTCCTGATCAGTGTGCATTTAAAGTATCATGCGAGTGTTTAATTGTATTTTAAACAATTAAATTTTTTAAGGATATTTTTAGACATTTCCATTGGAAACCCTAATGGAACTGTTTTTGTTGGTCAAGCAAAAGTTCTTTGGAATCCTCTGGAATACTTTTGGTAGGATGCTTCTTCTTCTTCTTCTACTTCTTCTTCTTCTTCTTCTTCTACTTCTATAAAAACGGTTGCGCAGACCCTAGGCTGCCATTTAGTTCCCAGACAGTGCCTTGATGCATTTACGATTATCAGTACTGTCTTTACATACAGACTATCAGTCCTTATATTTCTTTACCCTTTCCCATAAGTATCAAAAAGTCCCCTACATATGAGCAAGTTCTGTTCAGAGGTCTCATTTGTAAGGTACTGTACTAGGATACTAAAACAACTGGCTATACACTGTGTATTACTGTACAATACCACACAATGAGAAGTTTCTGCATCTCCTCTATCATTTTTCCATGCCTCTTTGATATTATTGTCGAGGTCATTGCCACAGACTTCACATGTTCCATGATCTTGTCCTTGTTCTTCAAAACGAGCATGTTCGTTTCTTTGCAAGTTCATAACTCAAATATTCGTATGTAAGGGACTTACTGTATATTTATATAATACTGCAGATGTTTTCCTACCTTCTTTCTTGTGTATTCATGATGAAGTTCATACAGTTCAAAACCTTGCTAGAAGGTGTTTTGTAAGTTATCACACAAATCTCAAAACTGCCACCCTGAAAGTAGTAAAAGAACCCAAGCAGGATTAAGGTGAATGAGGAAGTGTTTGTACAAGGAGCTGAGTTTTGGATTGATGATGGCGATACAGCAAAGCAGATAACGTTTAGCTCAGGCCTAGATGTACTTTGAGCTTACTGGCATAATATAGAAAAACGTCTGCAAGCTAAATGTAGGATTTTGATGTATCTCTACAAAGTTGATGCAAAAAAAAAAAATCTACATAATATTGACACTGGAGGCCAATCAAGCCTAGTGGGTGGTGCTTAGAACAATATGTTTATATATAGTCTTTTTCAATGTAATTTTATGTTATTGTGTATGATCTAAGGGAACATGTTTCAAGAACAAGGTTAAACGAGCAAACTGCCAACCAACCATCTATTATCAGCATGCTGTTTTCTCATCCGTGTCCTACTCAACATCAGAGACAATGGTCTTGTGGGAAAGAACAACAGAAGCAAAGGATACACAAAGAATACTCGTTGAAAAGCTTGTTGTCTTTATGCTTTGTGTTGGAAAATGAATCCCTGTGCAAAATTCCACTTGTGTACAAAAAAGTTGTACATAATGTTTAATAGAAGTATCTTAAGACCGTATCTTAATAAATATAAAAACTACATGCTTTTCCGACAAGCCCAATGTTGACGACGTGGCTCTTTGTAGTGCCCCGATGGCTTAATAGAGAACCTTAATAGAGAACCTTAAGTATATAGTCTATCAAAATATATATTATATTAATTATATATTAACAAATATATATTAAAAGTGGTTCTGTATAATATAAAATCTGAACAAGGTTCAGCTGATCCACCAGCAATGTTTCTTTTTCTAAGATCGTATACGGTATTTCTTTGTTATGGCTGATCTTAGATCAGATGCATGCTGCTGTGTTTAGGTGCTGTTCATTGAGCTTGTAGGAACTATTTTCTTGTATGTGTTTTGAGGAATGGAGAGAAAAGATGGTACGTGAGGAAAGACAGGACAAAACGTGTGCAATAAGTGTCTCCTTAATTTAAAAGTCTGGTACCAAAGGTCGTGGACCTCAACTTAATGATAATAAGAGTAGGAACTTTACAAGAAACAACCTTTTATTTTTTGTTAGTTTTATATATATATATATATATATATATATATATATATATATATATATATATA
>JAQQZT010000011.1:2201885-2222634 GCA_030068275.1 Clarias platycephalus
TATATATAGGTTCTGTAATTCCGTTTTTCATAACATCTGCATGTATTTTAAGTCTTTAAAACATCCTTTCAAAAAATTTCGGAAATGTTCATGCCCAACTGTTTGCTTTTATCTCATTCTTTTTAACATCAGTTACATTTCAAACAAATCTTCTCTTTCTTTTACAAAAAAAAAAAAAAACACAAACATCTTCCTGACCTTTCTGATCTCATTTGAATCATCCTCTCTTTTTTTTACTGATCTGTTCATTCAGTGTCTTCCCTTCCAGGTTTACCTGCCATTTCCCATCCAGGCAAGATTGTCCGTACAAACGCTGGAAAAGCACAGATCAATAGATTAACTGAGTGCTTATGAATTATGCAGAGGAGCTTTACAGCAGTTGGACATAAAGTGTGTCTACTCCCAAATTGATGTGTAAAAGCTTTAAAGTAAAGGCCTGTTTACTTGTTCAGGAAAAGTCAGGGTGCTGAGCCTCGAGATACCCCCACTACCCCCCACCCCGCCCCCCCAACACACACACACACACAATGCCCCCATCGCATCCCAAGACCCCTGCAGTCATGACCCAAAAGATTTGGATCTCATAATCAGGCTAAGACTATGAACATAAAGGTAAGGTAGAGGGTAGCAATGATGATGATGATGATGATGATGGGATTAAAACATAAGACTGCAATGCCATGTAAACCTTTAGCAAAAAAAAAAATCTTAAGTATATTTAATTTGATTTGAATTATACTTAAGTAATCCTACTTTGTTTTTATAGTCAATATTGTGTTATTTTGGCATCCGTAGACTTTACTTAAGTGTTATTGATTAATTAATTACATTTCCATGAAAAAAAAAAGGAATTTAGACATTAAGAGCACCTGAAAGTAATACAGGAGGTTTTCTTCTTCTTCATCATGCTAGTCAGTCTATACACAAGGGGTGTTCAAGTCAAACCGGGACTTGTGATGAAATTCCTGGTGAATGAAAGCGTAGAAAGAGATTGGCGTTTACAAAAAACTTCCAGCGCAGTACGATGATGAGACTCAGTAAAACATGTGAACAGTGCAAACGTTTTAAAGAAGGCCAACGTTTCTTGATCCTGCACAATCAAAAATCCTGGTTTGACTTGAGTTAACTATATATTAAATAAAGTAGCAAAGTATATTTAAAATTATATTCACCAATTAAGAAATTTCAAAATATTTTAGTATTAAAAGTAGCAACTGTACTTTTTTTTAAAGCACTTTAATTGAGTGATATATTGACTTTTTTTTAAATTATCTGTATCCCGGGATAATTTCTCTGTCTTTATTCCAGCCCTGTTAATATTCCTGTTATATCATGACTGGATATTCTAAGACAATCTGATGGTTCCACATATAAGAATAGCAGTATATTGATTTGTTCGACATCATTTGTAATTTTTTATTATTATTTGTATTTGTACATTTCCATATAATCATAATTCACATCTAACTTTCTTTTTTTTTTTGCTCTACATCAACAGACAGGAGTAAACAAAGAGCAAAACAATAAAATGATGTAAATCTACCAGTGAAGAGATTAAGGCAGATTACCGATATGTAAATTTCAGTTCCATTTCAGGTCTCTGGTGCGACAGAACGCTGCAGAAGGAGGATTTTTTTTTTCCTTGTTTTTTTTTCTTCTCCCCGAGCTGGGGAGAGCATTGCGGGTCTGTTTCATCTGTACTCCCAACTGTTTTCCACAGAAGCAGGGTGACACACTGAGACAGATGTGTTGCATGTTGATAACTGGCAGACTTGTTTAGAAGCCAAAAGATGAATTGATGAATTGCAGAAAAGAGGAAGAGGCTCGAAAAGCTTAAATATTTGTCTAGGATCTCCTTTCTTCTTTATTTACTGAAATATTAATGGCTTTAGCTTGAGGCCAAATGTGTTTATGCGTAGCTTTCTGTATGTAGGCTGAAATTTTGACTGATGCTCTTATATCGATTCGCTGTATTGTGAGTTTTTCTTTGTAATTACGGGTCACGAACTGGCCGTGTCCATCACCTGTCGCCTCGGCGTGCACCACTATCCTGTCTCTCTCCTCTCATGTGTCATGCTTTTCATGAGCAATTTCTTAGTAATGTTTTCTTGGGAAAGCTTGTGGTCTAACCACTTCAAAGCACAACTGCGTTAATTATGTTAATAATAGCAGCGACAGGTGAATTGAATAACATTGATTATCTCCTCATATTGACGCCTTTCGGGAGGTGGGAGAGGCTGGACAGCAAGTGAAACAGTCAGTTGTCAAAGCTGATGTGCTAGGAGCAGGAAAATTGGACTAGTGATGGCTAAAAAACTGGGTTAGAGCATCTCCAAAATGGCAGGTCTTCTGGGGTGTTCCTGGTATGCAGGGGGTAGTACGTACTAAAGTAGTCCAAGGAAGGACAACCAGTGAGAACTGGTGCATCATAGACACCCAAGGCTCGTTAATCTGGATGTAAAGCAAAAGCCTAGCCGGTTTGGGTCAATCCCACAGAAGAGCCACTCTAGCACAATTAGCTCAAAAAGGTTTTTCTGCCAGTAACAGGAAGGAGTCAGGACACACAGGTTGTATCGCGGGTTGCTGTATACGGGACACTGTAGGCATAGATTGGTCGAGATGGCCAATGCTGATCCTGATCCAGTGCTGCAATCTTCAACAATGGGCAGATAAGCATCAGAACAGAAACTTGGAGAAAGAGAAGAAGACAGCCTGGTTTGATGGAACATGTTTTCTTCATCATGTGGATGGCTGGGTGAATGTGCCTCGCTTACCTGAGCAATAGAAAGCTGATAGATAGATAGATAGATAGATAGATAGATAGATAGATAGATAGATAGATGTTTTGCTGAAAAACCCTGGGTCATGCCATTCATCTGGATGTTACTTTTTTTTTATACCCCTGATGGCAATGGTCTCATGGAGTAGGATAACACGCGGAGCCGCTCGGCTGCAAAAATATTTTTAGGAATGGAAGGGTCGACTTGGCCTCCAAATTCTACAGATCTCAATATGATCGAGTGTCTGTAGGATGTGCTGGAGTAACCAGTCTGTTCCACCTTGCAACTTACTGGCCTTAAAACATCTGCTGCGAATACCTTGGTGCTGAATATAACACCTTCAGAGGTCTGGTGGAGTTAAAGAACACAAAAACAGCACTAGAATATTATTATTATCTCCATCTACAAAACCTTAATAGTTTTTATATCGAAATAAAAAATATATGCGATTATAATATTTAGGATGAGTTTTAAATGAAAATAAGTCAGGGACACCAGATTTCAGTGTGTTTCAGGACACCTGGTGTCCCTGACTTATTTTCATTTAAAACTCATCCTAAATATTATAATCGCAGTCATGACCCAGATCAGTTAGACCCAGGACAGCACTATCAACAAATACAAAATCTAAATAAAACACAAGGGTTAAGACCTAAGCTGGACGGATTTCTAAATTATCATACCTTATGTACATTTAACTCTTTTATATGTGGTTCCCACACTTATGGAAAGTCAATTTAAAACTACTTTTTCAAGAAAATATATGATGTAAATCTCTTTAGGGGCAGTGGTGGCTCAACAGTTGAGGCTCTGGTTTGCTGATTGGAACATCTGGTGTAAAACTTGTGTCAACAACATCAGGCAACCCAGAGAAAGTGAAAAAGTCCAAGGAAATATATTATGTAAATCACTTTGAAATTATTTGAAACCCTTACTGTAATTTAAATCCTTATTCAGATTTTTGCTTTTGTATCTAGGCAAATTGCTGTTCTTACTGCAGCAGGTCTCTGGTACACCTTTATAAAATTTCAAAACAAATAAAAAAAAAAATTAAGTTAAATTTTTTATGTATCAGACCACTGTGTGCCAGAATTAATAAATGAATGAATATCAAAAAATAAATAAGTAAATATATAAATATAATAAAAGATATTTCTAGATTTTGTACAGTTTGTTTTTATAATTGGTCATTTACATTGAATACTTGTAAATGTTAAACATTTGTTTTAAGATTTTTCTTTTTAATAATAGTTAGGTATAATATATTTCAGTTATAAAGTTGTATTTATTTGTTTGTTTGTTTTTGTTTATACTTGGTCTTTTATACACAAGGAAAAATGTATTTACTTTAATTAATAATTAATACAATTCTTTTTTTATATCATAATATAATATATTAATAAAACTATTACAGGGCGGCACGGTGGTGTAGCGGTTAGCACTGTCGCCTTGCACCTCTAGGGTCCGGGTTCGATTCCCGTCTCTGTGTGCATGGAGTTTGCATGTTCTCCCCGTGCTTGGTGGGTTTCCTCTGGATACTTCGTTTTCCTCCCACAGTCCGAAGATATGCAGGTTAGGCTGATTGGTGTTCCCAAATTGCTCGTAGTATGTGTGTGTGCCCTGCGATGGATTGGCACCTTGTCCAGGGTGTACCCCGCCTCCTGCTCTAAGCCTCCTGGGATAGGCTCCAGGTCCCCGCGACCCTGAAATCAGGATAAAGCGGTATAGAAGATGAGCGAGTGAGAGTGAGAAATCTATTAAAATTTGACTACAACCTAAAATTCTAAAACCTAACTGAATTGTAAGCTTAAATTCTAAAATTTGTCTACAACCCATATAAAGCTACAAAAAACAACCTTATGGCTTATACTGTAGTATCACTGCATGCGAAAATGCTAAAATGTTCAAAGAAGCCAGGATCACTGATATCACCTTGACAAGGAACTAGTAGCCAAAATACTGTCCTAGTACCACCTGATCGTCCTAAAAGTTTCTCACAAAGTCATACATTTCCTCTTTATATCACACTAAACATGCCACCCCGAGTTTCATCCCACGGTGTGACACGGTCCGATATGAATACATGATCGATGTGACTCACTGTTGTGGTTTTTCCTCACACCAGAGTCTGCGGCACTGAGGCTTCCTGCAGGTGGTCAGATGAAAAACACAGCATAGGGAGAGACGGTGAGGACGACATTTCTGGGGTCTCTGGGGAAGGGGGGTTTGCCTCTGTAACCGGGGACCAGCAGGAGGGCACTCTGAACCCCAGCTGGTGCGGGTCGGAGTGTCATTGTGCTTCATGGCTGCCTCTTCACGAGGCTAACAGGATTAGCGTATGGAGCACACCCGCTCCACGCAGGGCTTTGGGCTGTCCCTCCAGTGTCTCGTCTGACCTGAGGCTTTGAGGAACTTTGAATTCTGTGAGAGCTCTGGGAACAAAGACCACACCTTCTACACGTTCTTTATCACGTTCTTCCACTTTGATTTCCAATAGATGAAAAGGTAATCGTAAAGCCTGAGAACGTTTGTTTATTAGGAAGTGATTGTCCTGTTAAAATCACTTACTTAATTTAAGTTTAAAGGATTTCAGGATTCTTTTGGATCTGAAAGAATTTGTATGTAGGCCTCCAGGATCAACCAAGAGTGCAACATTTTATGTATGTCAGCTTGGGAAAGAAATCTCGACAGACACACAGCCTTGTTTTTAACTTACTGTCCAGCACCTCTGTGTAAATACTCCAAATGACAAAAAGTGACAAAACTCAGATCGTCTCATGGTTTGTTCCAAGTCTGCATTGTTGTTTTGTGTGCTTGACAGATTGTGACTATGATGGAAGGGTCATAAAATAAAAAGTTTTGCTCTACATCACTGTTGTAATGTCACATCTTTTTATATTTTTTATATTCCTGAAAACAGTCAGTAGGTCTGACTTGACTTTGGTGCTTGCAACCCTTAAATATAATTATTTTATAATATCACTAGAGATCCTGATGCCTGCATGCTACCATTACCTGCGAACGGAGTGTGGTGTCAACTCGCCGGACAAGAACAAGTTCATTAAAACTCAAATGTGTTTGAACCATTTTTGTAACATGGAAGGTGAAGAAATTTTGATAGGATGCTGTACATGCTGAAGAAAATGACACAAGTGTACGCACAAGACAGAACAAGCTGATATAGTCAAGTCACACACTGTAATATTTTATTGGTCCATCTTTTGCTTTGATTACAGCCATACCATAATTTCAGTAAACTTGTGCAATGTCACAACAATTATGTAAGTCCAAGGTCACATTAATTTCTAATGATAAGAAGAGTCGGAGCACTGCGTAAAGTCTTCTCCAGAACATCCCAAAGATTCTCAATGTGGTTAAGGTCTGGACCCTATAGTGGCCAATCCATGTGTGAAAATGATATCTCATGCTTCCTGAACCGCGCTTTTACAATTTGAGCTCGATGAATCCTGGCATCATCATCTTGCAATATGCCCGTGCCATCAGGGAAGAGAAAAATCTATTGATGGAGAAACCTGGTTATTCAGTACATTCAGGTTGTCAGCTGACCTCATTTTTTGGGCACATAACCTAGACCTGAACTTAGACTTGCCCAACCCCAGATCATAACACTGCCTCCACAGGCTTGGACAGTGGGCACTAGACATAATAAATGCATCACTTCATCTGCCTCTCTTCTTACCCTGATGTGCCCATCACTCTGAAAACAGGGTCAATCTGGACTCAACAGACCACATGATCTTTTTCCATTGCTCAAATTCAAATCAAAGTCTTTTTTTCTGATGAGCCTCACTGAAAAGTGGTTTTCTTAAGGCTACACAGCTGTTTAGTCCCAATCCCTTGAGTTCTCTTCGCATTGTGCGTGAGTACTTTCACTACTAAACATAACCATGACAATGTGATCTCACTAAGCGTTTCAGTGATCCGCGATCACGCTAATTCAGGATGTTTATCCGACCACATTTCAACCTCGAAGATGATGGTCCAGCACTATCCTTCCAGGTTTCCATAATGCGTTTTACAGTTCAGCCATCTCCTTAGTTGTTTTTTTAGCTTGATGCAGTAAAATTTGAATAATTTGACCATTGTGAAACAGAATAACATCTTTGCAACAACCACGGAATATGTCTTCTGACATGATTGTTCAAGAAATGAGAAGCTCCTCAATGCATCAGTGATGAAATAACTTGTTGCAGCTGAACCATATTTATCACTGGAGTAATTATCCAATGGTGGCATGGCGGCTTAGTGCTTAGCACTGTCGCCTTCCACCTCCAGGGTCTGGGTTCAATTCCTGTGTCAGGATCTGTGTGCATGTAGTGCACATGTTCTCCCCATGCTTGGTGGGTTTCCTTTAAAAAATGGGAATAAATGCAATGGTAATCACCATTGGCCTCTACGGTTCCAAGTTGGACTACAGCAGTTCCTAGATGGATGGAATTATCCAATGGAAGGCGCTTAACTGTTCGCTTAGTTAAATCCAGGTGACCTATTTTATTTTTTTTTGGCCTGTTGGTGTATTTACTTGGAAATATAAGTGATTATTGGTCATAAACTAAATAAACGTTCATTGCATTGGAAAGTGGAACAAAGGTTTCATAAGAGACTAGTGCACTTTTGGAGAGTTTTCCTACTCTCTGCTCACTTTCTAGTCTACTTAAAGTGGCCTAAGTTTGGGTCTTTTTTTTTTTTTTTTTTTTTTACAAAAAAAAAGGGTCCATATGTGGAAAGAAAAACCTTTGGAGTTCTTATCTATTGGTGTAGGTGCACTGGTGCTCCACCTGGAGGCACAGCGCTCATACCTGACATTGAATGGTACAGCAGAACACCGCTCTCATTACAGCAACAATGAAATAATTATGAATGCCGCGGCGAGACTTCATCAGAGGAATATCTATTGTATTATTTATTCAGTCCCCTGGTTCAGGGAGAACACATATAAACTTCTAGCCACTCTCTTTCCCTTGCACAAACACCCTCACACACAAACACACACACACACATGCTCGTCTGCCTTTTAAAGCGGCGCCTCGTTTTTGCTAGTTTTCTCTGTGCTTCTCTAGGCCTCAGCATGCCTTGCCTGAACATTCATTTAGAAATGCAGGAATGGCTACTCCTGCCCCTCTCAAAGGACCTTTGGAGTTTGCACTCGCACTGTTTGGATAAGAGGATTTCTCCAGCGTTTACTGTTTTGATGGATTCCTTATCACGTGGTTTGAGCATGGAGATTTATTAGGTCCTGTCCATGAGCTCAAGGTCAAGATGCTGAGCTTTAAACATGCTGCTTTCCGATCAAAACCCGGCTGGACAACAGGTGAGTCATTTTCAGGTTATCAATAAATTCAGTAATGAATTCAGTAACGGTAACCTATAGAGAAAGGAAAGTTAACATCTTTAGGAGTGATGATTTTACACGGTATGTTTGTTCAGGAGTGTTTGGTGAAGCAATGTCCACCTCCAACACTGAGGCTGAATGAGCGGTTGACAGAAAGCGTTTAACGGAGTAACATTAATAATGCAGGGCTTGCCTGGCAACGCCTCGGCCGATGCTTGGCAACGGGCGCAGCTCTGCGATAACTAGGGTCAGAGGGACGTGCAAGCTGACGGTGAGGGTTCAGGTGCCTAGCTCCTCTTTTACTTTTCTTTCTCACCCCCTTCATCTGATCCTGGCTTGGCACAGAAGTTCATCATGGAGCAGATGCACCTCCTGCTCAATCAGCTAAACACAAGAGGCCTTTGTTACCTTACACTATAACACAACACACACACACGCGGCTTCACACTCGGAGATCCATTTCCGAGATTCTACATCACGCTGTGTGTTGTAACTGTGCACTTAAAAAGAAAGAAAGATTCTGGGTTTGTGTAGCTTTTAGCTATTTTTATGATGTCTAATTTACCAAAATAAATTAAGTTTGTAATGTACTTATAATCTATTTAATTAGTTTAAACTAATTACCAGTATCAATATTTTCAGTGTTCTGTAACATGTTTTTGTTGAACGTAGACATTTGACTTAAGTGGATTTTTTCCCCCCTTAAATTTAAGTATGTTGATGTTTGAATTATTTGTTTCCGTCAAAATGTCACAAAATTGACAACACAATTTTCTTTCTGTTCATTTTTTAATAAGAAACTAAAAGAACCCAAAATGTTATAAACTCAGTTATGGCTAAATGAGGATTAATTTCAGATCAAACTTTGATATAAACAATGTCCATCCACATTTACTTTATCATTTTTAAAATGTTTATATAACTGCTTCAGACATTTTGCATATTTTTCAAAGTCCAAATTTATTTATTTACAATTTAAAATCTTAAAATCATTAGGGAAAAATAAAACACATCACATTGATTTTTACAAAATGACATTAAACATTTTATTGAGAACGATAGTGTTGATTATTCCTGTTTCAGAATTGAAACCTTAATATGAGAATTCAATGAATTTGTGTAATGCAGTCATCTATTTTTCCTTTATAATTCCTTCTGTGGTTCATTTAGCAAAGACATAATGTACAAAAAAACCTTTTACATATTTCAGTCATCTTAAAAAGATATATATATATATTTGAGCAAAACATTTGAGTAAAATCTAATCCATCACCTTGGGCATGAAATGTACCTGCAATTAGGAGTAAATGATACTCATTGGAATATTATACAGTAGTATTCTAGATCTTAATGTCTGATTGTAAAACAGCATCCCCACTGCTTCCTCCTTGCGTTGACTCTGAGGTACGGGGAAATACAGCAGGTACTGTACGTCCTTCGATAACACGTGAAAGTTTCATCTCCCCAGCGTTATCATTATCTTTCTAAGGTCATCAATGCTACATTCGTCTCCATACCTTTTAACAGATCCGTTTTTCCTTGTACAATGATCACCAGATACACTATACTGAGAGACAAACTAGCAGAACATCTTCAGCTGAGTGTTCTGTTCAAACCCAGGATATCCATGTTCTCCTTTCTGTCTCAGTCTGGAGTAACATTCCGACAAAAGATTCGGTCTGTTCTGCGAAGGTGTGCACTTAAAAGATTAATAACATGTCACATTCACTGATTTGTTCGTGTGAATTATTAACCACTGCTGCATTATCAATTATTTAAATATTAGATTTTTGTTCATTTTTTTCCCCCTCTTACGCACATTCACTGGAAAATACCTCATTTTTTTCTAATTCCTCATCTTATGGGGTTTATTTCGACTTCTTTCGTTCAGTTGATCATTAATTCTGCATGGGATGCCAGGGACAACTAACGCCTTCTGACTTGACTCAGAAAGTCAGAACTTGGAATTATGTCATTTTCAACCTCTGAGTGTCAGGTCTACACAGATGCCTCCATTCTCATCTTATGTTAGCAATGGACTAGCCAGGTCACTGTGATGAGTGATGTATATTTCCCTACTAACAAAAGTCAACTTTACGCACAGGGTATAGTACTGTATATGCTGATGGATATTAATCAAATACTAGTATATATCGTAAAACTGTATATATTTTTTAAATGTTTGATTTGATGTCATTTGTAGAAACTCAGCTGTGAGGAGACTCTCCAGAGGACGTCCGTGTTATAACTGAAAATTTAGAGAATTTCTGGGCTTAATTGATTGCAGCGAAATGCTTTGTAGGATTGTTTGAGTCTTCGTTCAGTGACTTAAAAAAACCTCACACTTGTGTTATGAATTGCAATAAATGCAGTATAATCTAAATAAAATCTATATTTGGAAAATATAATTAGATAGAAATCAAATTATTTTTAAGCAAGTTAAATATTTTATTGTACAGAGTGATATTTTGGATTCTCGCACTAAAGGAAGGGTTATTCACTTATTCTCCAAGTGTTCTTAGTTTCAGATCACTGTTATTTTCTTTTAAATTAAATTGAATTGAAGTCTGATCCATAGTAGTGGTACAGTAGTGCGTGTATAATTTATGAAATGCCAATGTACTGTAAACTTGAAATCATTTTCACAGTGAAAGTTTATAATATAATATTCTTTATTCAAAAATTCAGCTTATAGTAATATTGTGAGATGTTTTTCTCTTTGCCAAGAAATTTTTATAGGCAATCAGCATGTATATTTGTGGAAGTTTCTTAACTTTTAAAAAAAGGGTTCTGTGTACTTTGAAGATTTAAAGGTTTTCACAAAAAGAGATGGATCAGAAGATCTATGTAACAGGAACATTTCTTACAGTCTAACTAACTAACTAAACTAACTAACTAACTAACTAACTAACTAACTAACTAACTAACTAACTAATTATCTAAATATAGATAATTCTATCTAGTGGCTAATTATCTAAATATAAGTTATTGAATTGACAAATACTTGAAATGCATCAAACTTTTACAGGTTATTTCATATTGACTAAAGGATATAAGCTAAATTTGCTAATCTAAATATATTATATTTATAACATACTATACATTACTATATAACACTGGATTATTACACTACACAATACTGTACTGTATATTGCCTCATCAATAATAACTATACTAAACTATTATATGCCATGCTAAATAATTCTATACCATAATATATATATAATGTCATTTATTACTCTATACTACACATCACTAAACATTGCTATTCTAAACTATTCTATTCTCCTCTATATTATACTCTATTATACCAAACATTACTAAACTCTTACTCATTCTCTATGCCACTTATCCTGTTCAGTGTCACAGGGGGCCTGAAGCCTGTTTCAGGAGACATGGGCATAAGCCAAGGTAGACTTTGGACAAGGTGCCAATCCATCTCAGGCCAAAGTCCTAACCACTACGCCGCCACGCCACCCATTACTAAACATCACTATACTATACTATACTATACTATACTATACTATACTATACTATACTATACTATACTATACTATACTATACTATACAATACTATACTATGTGACATTATGACACTAAATGACACTATACTATACACTACCACACTACTGTAATACATAATACTGTAATAATGTACTACACAATACATTATTATACTATATATTAAAACATTATATATTCCTTTACCACACTTTATACAATTCTATATTATACTATAGATAAGTACACTACACTACACTACACTACACTTTACTATACTATACTATACTATACTATACTATACTATACTATACTATACTATACTATACTATACTATACTACAGTGTACTATACATCACTAAATCATACATTATTATTCTTTAGTATACTTTGCTGTATAATACTATAAATTCACTACACCATAGTATACTACATTAAACAATATATTACTATATTATAGACAGAATTATAATAACACAATGTGTGTGTGTGTGTGTGTGTGTTAAGTCTTCTTATCCGATGATGCCGATGACTTAAAGTTGACTTTACATCACTTAACCATTCGCTCTTTCCTCACTCGTCTGTTCGCTGAGGAAAATCAAATGTGACTCTCCCAGAGGAAGATCTATGAATATTTCAGTCAAGCTTATGTTCAAACATTTGTGCTTGTAAATCTTCATGTTATCTACGAAGCGGAAGGAATTCACAGAAATAGTTGTTGTCCGTAACACTGTTCCATAGTCGGTCTTTTTCTTTTCCCTCAACTTATAGAACGCTGTTGCTTTGGAGCGGTGTTCGAGCTGTCGCTGCTCTGCTCTTCTCTGCAGCCAGTTTGACGTGTGCGTGTTTGTAATGCTACTAGAAGACTTATATATATTTCACATCAGCTCATTTCTGAAGGAGGCAGAAAGGCAGCGAGCGGTACTAAAGAAATAAAAATAAAAATAAAATGTCTGACTGATACAGGCACAAAAAAAGAGGTTTACTGACACACCCTCTCTCCTGGCACTCTCTCTCTCTCTCTCTCTCTCTCTGCATTAAGAGCTGCCTGGGGGCATGCGAGCGGGCGATGATGGTTGAAGGGGGGGTTGGGGGTCTGTTAAGAGCTGTCATTTAAATGTTTGCAGAGAGAGAGGATGTGAACAGGAGGAGGAGGAGTAGAGAGGAGTGAGTGAAGGGGTAAAGAAGGAGCAGGAGGGGGGGACGTTCTCTTTAATGTGCGTCTGATCTCCAGCACCAGTCCACAGCTGCCACAGCAGCAGGCTCCCCTGCTTAGCCATATGTTGCCTGCGCTGCTCCAATTATCCTCCCCAGAGCGAGGGCCCACTCGCAGCCTGTGTGGCTCGCCCGCCGGGGTCGGCTACTGTTTCAGCGTGGATCTCACTGCTGTCACCACGTTTGTACCCTGTGCACCACTACAGCATGCACACACACACACACACACACACACACAAACACACACACACATACTTTATCTCTAGCTTTCTTACTTTTTTATTTATCGCTTGTTTCCGCTTGCTTCTCACAGCCACACATTGCACTACACTCGCACTTGCCATTTAGTTTTTGCTTAAAATGCGGCAGGTTTGTGAATCTTATCACCGTTATTTATTCATTTTAAAGCAACGGGTCATGTATAATGCATGAAATACCAACAAACAAGTGGAAATTATTTTTCAAAGTCAAAGTTGATAATAAATTACTGCAGTAATGTGAAGACCCGGTTTTATTTATTTATTTATTTATTTTTTTTAAAAATATTTTTACAAAATTATAGAAATCATCTTTTTTGTAAAGAACTGTAGGGTTGACAACACTGGTGTTGAATTTTATAACTCATGGTATTAAATGATAAATTATAAATTTTTAATAAAATTTCCCACACATTAAGAAATTAATAACAGTTTTAACAGTGACGTGTCGACCAAATTAAAAGAAAGTTTTTATTCAAACAGTACAGTATATAATATTTGCAGGAAATTATCATGATACACACAAGAGTAACTTCATTCATGCCTTCATTTATTTATATTTTATTAAATTATTCTAATCTAAATATTCTATTAGTTTATTTAGTAATATCTGAATAGCTCATAAAAAACATATTTTGTTATTCTGCAAGCATTGTTTTTTTTAATCTGAAATTTTTTTTATTTTTGCTTAATGTTTTATATATATATACATCGTTTTTTCACCAATTCAAGTACACTACAGTAACTTGAGTTGCAAATATATTATTCCTTCTGATATTATTGAAGTGAGTCACTTTGCATTTATAATCAAAAATAAATTTCAATCCACATCATTTTGTAGCAGGAATTTACAAAAAGACAAATGTAAAAATAAATAAATAAATAAATAAATAAATAAATAAAAAATACAAGGTAGCATAATTTAAAAATTATATATTTTTATATAATTAAGAAGGTCTTCTTAACCCCAAATTCAGCAAAATGGCTGTTCAGACCCTTAACAGTAAACCAAAGTCACACTTCTTCATCTATGTAAAATTTATTTTTTAAATGCATAGCACTGACTATAAAAAACAGTGTTTTTGTGGAAGTATATATAATCCAAGAAATGGTGTATACCATTCGTTCTTCATCTAAACATTCGACGTCTAGATTGTTGCCATCCATCACCCATTTTCTCGAACAAACACACAGACATCATGTGTGACATCATCACTCTGTCATGGGTCGTGGAACGATAATAAATGTAATGACTGTAATGGTGATTTGCTTTCATGGAGCAAAAGCCCTTTGATCATCTCACAGAACAGAAGACGGATGGTCTATAATTACTGCCGTGTGCTACATCCCGTCATTTCATGAAATAAGGATAGACATTATGCAGAAAAATAAATGCTTACTCGGCAAAAGTTGCGATGTGATGTGGTGTGATGGATCGTCTATAAGAAAACAACAACAACAACAACAACAACAACAAAAAAATTGATTTACATTTATGATTCAAAGGGGAAGCGTTTAAAATTTGAGTTGATCACATTCCCTAAAAGCTGTACTTGATGAGTGGGTGATCCCAACACACCCCACCTGCTTTCTGTCCCCTGGGGATCCATCTCTTGGGCAACTATAGCCTCTGTGCACCTCTGTTTACTAAACTTTCCACCTGTGAAATATTTATTAGAGCTGGGATGTAGACTGAGCGCAGGAGAGAGAGAGAGAGAGAGAGAGAGAGAGAGAAACCTTATGGGTTTGGAGTAGAGAGAAAGCTTACAGGAAGGGGTGTTAGGTTTCTGTTGTGTTGTGTTTGTTTTTTTGCCTTTTTTTTTTTTTCCTTTCTCAGAAAAGTGCTCCGCTCAGCAGTTAGAGAATGCATTTACCTCTTAAGGCAGTCTACAAGTGCTCTCATATCTCATATCTACACCGAGCAGAGCTGAGTTTGATTCGAAGTTTATCAATGTCGAATCCGTTCCTTCGAAATATCTAAACTGGCTTCAATGCAGCGGCAACAATATATCCACAAGTGCTCAAGGTCGGCACCGGGTTACGGGGTCATAGCGCTCCACATGTGCTGTAATCCTAGACGGAGTGCTGGGAAAGTGGGGTCGAAGGTCAGACAACCTTGGGGACATCATGGACCTAATCATTTCTGTGTCGTTGTTCCATATCTCTCCAGTTCGCTGCTTTTCCATTCTATCAAGTTTATCCATCATTGAAATGTTGAATCAGTTTTTTTGTTTGTTTGTTTTTTTTATCCGGCATGAAATCAAAAATCCCACACTTTAGTTACTCGTATCAATTGAACTGGATCTAAAAAAAAAAGAAGAAAAAAAAGGAAGTGAACCAAGCTGGCTTCTCATGAATCTTTAACCGGGAGTTTGTTTTGTCTTATGAATGTAATTAATGCATAATTAATATTTAAAGATTGCCTCATTTATCAGATTTAACCACTCTACCCGCTCACCACAACTGACTCGGAGTCATAAAGCGAGGAGAGAACAAACAGCAAGGAGACATTTTGGAGTCAACGGGAGACGCGTTGGAGAACAGAAGCCTAATGAGGGCGGGACTTAATTAGTGGCAGAACGCGGCGGTTTCTTTTTGTCGGAACGCGGATTCCCCCGGACTGCTAAGAAACAGGTCAGGACTTCATTGAGGTTCTGAATCGAGCCAGAAACGGGTCTGACTCTGGCTTTCCTGCTTCGTGTGATAAGATTGAGAAATCTGACACATTTAACGTCTCGTTTCAACCGTATAGCGGTCGCATCAATTCCTCATTTTATGATGTGTTTGTAAAAGCAGCAGCCATCCTCATGAACGATCCTAATCCTGATCCTTACCTGTTTGCAGAGAGTCTCTTATCAGATCTTGGGTTCTTTCTCTCTCTCTCTCTCCTCATGTGACCGTCACTTGAAACTGCCATCAGGTTCTCTGCTTAAAGTGGGCTCTAAATAGGGCATTTCTGCTTGTCAATATATAATCATTGACCCGAGCTGTGACACAGGGGATCTGAATTCTCCCTGAGTGCGTTACCTTTTCCAGCCGGTGACACGCTGAGATGCCAATTAACTCACTCCACATCGTCGGGGTTTTTCTTCCTGCAGCTCAGAGATGTTTCTGTTCATGAGTTGGTTTATAATAAGCAGGAATGAATCAAAGAGTCCGATTCCCACGATAAGTCAGGAATTATGTATTCATGGGGTCGGAATCCAATTTCTGTTCATCTGATTGAATTTTTGTGTGAGGTTACGTAATTACCAACCGGTTTCTGAAAACTTGGGTTGTTTTCTAAAGGATGAAATCTAAAATTGAAGACACGCTCTAACTAGGTTCTTCGCATTGATGGAGACACCACGTAATGGGTTACTCGGTACACTCTGTCTTGTAGCTAACAATTAGCCAAGAATGGGGTCGTGAATTTTTCATGATGAGCAAGGTAAAGAGAGGAAAAACATGGAAAAGCCTCCTTAATTTTAATGTGATACAGAGGACAACGTGACTGTTCTCTTCCTCGGGCTTTGCCTCTCCAGTTGCAGGAATTTATTTCCCTGCTGTATCGTAAGAGAGAGACACTTTTGCATCCAGTTATACAGAAATTTATGGGATAAATTTTCATCTTTTCAACCTTTGTTTTTTCCTTTTTTAGATCTTTGACAGCTTCCTTGATTTTTTTTTCTTAAATGTTTGCCAAAAGTGTTTTATCTTCATTCGAAGATAACTGCTAACACTCTAGCCATGTTAGATCGGTCAGAAATCAGTAATTAGTTGCGCTTCATAGACGGAAAGTTAAGCGTTCCATATATAAATTTTGAGAGCTAATCAAAGACGTTTGGACAGTACGCTGTTCTGAAGTTCTTCCTTGGGATTCGATATTTCTGATGCACATAACCTCCGCTTCATTTCTGAACCGGCCGGTGCATTAATGTTTGTCGTATTGTGGATATCAGCACTTCTTGAGACCATTAGGAGAAAATATATTGGCAGTCATTTGAAGCATGTACAGTAGGATAGGAAAGGCCTCTATTTACTGGAGCATGGGGGTGGGGGAGGGGGATGTGGGGATGTGGGCAACAGTTAAAACCCGAAGCAGAAGCATCAGCTAGGGTCTAATAATTCATGGCCGTAGTGCTCCAGGTAAGACATGTACCATTTGATTTGAAAGAACAAGAAGCCTCCTTATATAGCGAGCTAATAACGCAATAAAGCCAGGATAGGTGGGTTAACACGATCATGCATGGTCAGATTGAAAGCTTCTAGCAAAATGTTAGTTCCTAATTTTGGCCCAATGGCGGTCTTTCCCAGTTTCATGTCTTACCCCAAACGCTGTAATATTAGGATTGAGATCATGTACATTCAAACATGTGCCTTAAAGTGGGTTTGTTACGTTGTTCCACATATTTTGTTAGCAGTATGTATGTCCACTTATTTAAGAAAATCCTATTATGATAAAAAAAAAACATTTCTGTACACTCGATGTGGATCGGTCTCTTACAGGATGACTTGACACTCATTAGCATGACACGAAGGCTGGCTGAAGGATCTGACGAGAATGAAAAAGAGTATGTAAAAGAGACATCCGGGAGAGTTTTGTGGAGCTTGTCCATAAGGGCAGGTGATGCAGAGCTTCAGCATGTTTATCAGCTCTATTGAGTGAACAATTAATTTTTAAAAATGTTGCCATTCGATCTGATTTATTGAACTGACAGGCCGTTTTTGGATTCAGAATCGATTCACACTTCAGATGGTAAACGGTCTAAAATTGTGGAAAAAACCTTGAAAAGTTTTGGCAGAAAATACAAACCATTTCCATCTTCTGTAAAGTAAAGATAAATAAAGAAAAGAATAATAAAGCTCTCAAATAATTACTCCTTCCTCTCCTTTTAAGGTCATGGAGGTTATGATTGAGAAGTGAATTTCTGACACCTACTGGACTGGAGAGTGGAGCAGAAAATTGGCAAGGCATACTGGGATTTAAGATTTGAAGGCATAACAGTGATTGACATTTACAGAAGACTTCAAGAAGAGTATGGTGATGAGGCTTAAGCACAATAAAGCATCTGAATGGTGCAAACGGTTTTAACAAAGCCGTACGTTTGTAAATTATGATCCCGGCCGAGGTGGTTCAGAGCTCCCTGCAGTCGTGCCAGCAAGTGGAACACCTGATCCTTGAAACTACGCTGAAAACTTTTCGCCAATTCGCTGAAGAGACGTATCTATCTGTGTGAACTGTACACACAATCACTCACCAGCACCACTTGCACATTACAGGGACTCGTTTAGCAATTTGGATGTGACATTATTGATATTGATTTAAACAATCAATAACATAAGTTACACAGCATTTTAATGTTTATTTATTTATTTTTTTTACTGCAGAAAACATATCTGTTTGAGACAAATCAGACAAACATTAGTGCTATTGAATCAAATCAAATCAAATCAAATCAAATCGAGGGTCTACCTATGAATCACAGTTCTAACAGAGGCCTTATGGGGCAAGTATCATGCTGCCCCATGCACACTCTACTGTATGTATAGTAAAGGAGGAGAAATGAATAGGGAATTTAATTGAAGAAAAAAAACAAGAACATGCAAAAATGTTTTATTAGAGTTTCAAAGACTTGTTGAATCTCTTGATGATTTTTTCTTTAATCTGTCAACATCAATTCTTTCCTAGTTTGTAAAATAATTAGTCTTGATCTGCTTTACATATACTTTGTGTTCCACATTCTCTCTCACTCTCTCTCTCTCTCTCTCTCTCTCTCTCACACTTCTTCCTTAAATAAACCCCTGATAGTTATCAGAGTGGCATCTTTTCACTAACATGATGCTCTAGGCAAATTGTTCACGCAAGCGTTTTCCTATTATTGACACAGCCAAATTGCAGCTTATTAAGTTATTAAATTATAATGATTGCACGCAGGTTCAGACACGGTCAGGGTTAAAATGAGGATCGAACTTGAACCACAAACTTTTGTCTGTTAAACTCCCGTTTTGTCAAGAGGAATCTGATTGTGTGAGTTTGTATAACCACTGCCCAACTGTAAATAACCCATGTGTATCAATTTGAACATTCCTGTTCTTCTATAAACAGCAGGCTGTAAAAGGGCAGTTGAGATATTAATTACAGCATAAACACATGCATCATTTTGCAATTAAAAATGTTACTCAAATAAATTGCCTTCTAAGAATCCAATTTTTTTTTACAAGTAACGATTCAGATTACTTTTATGTCAATTAAAGTTGTTAGCTCAAAATCATTCCCTACACACACACACACACGCACACACACACACACACACACACACACACACACACACACACACACACACACACACACACACACACAGAAAGCCTTGCAGCTCTATTTAACCTGTCCAGTAAATGAATAAAGCCTTCAACCTTTTTCTCTAAATAATTTATGCAACCAGAAGTGATTTACAAAATCCACTATGATTTCAGAGTATACTGTTACGCATTCCATACAATCATAACCATTTTAAGACACATACCACATGTGTAAAGGTGTAAACACACACTCTTTCTCTCTTCCCAGACCCCACACATGAACACACACTGATATTCACGCACCCCCACACTCTCTCTCACACTCACACACACACACACACACACACTCACACACACACACACACACACATAGATTGTGCCAGTGTGGATCAGAGGCTGTAGGCATGTTTACAGACAGACAGAGGAAATGAATAAATGATGCCGCTGATGTATAATGAATATTCCTGCTTCGTTACATATTCTCACAATCAGGAGGGCATTCCAGAGGGCAGCAGGGCGAACCTGTTACCTCCCTGTGTACTTTAACGTTCTAACGACTTTAGCGCGCCCCTAACAAGTGCTGCGCAAGGTGTTTAAAGATGTAAATGGTTATAGTGTTATATTTTTATGAGGCTCGAGCAGCGCTAGTGTCCAGGATTGACGAGTTTATATCTCTCCGAATCTGACCTTATTCTTAACCTTTAATTCATTAC
Organism: Clarias platycephalus; assembly: GCA_030068275.1. NCBI lineage: Eukaryota > Metazoa > Chordata > Actinopteri > Siluriformes > Clariidae > Clarias > Clarias platycephalus. The sequence continues at coordinate 2,221,987 of JAQQZT010000011.1, forward strand.
ATCAACTTTTTTCCTTCACAAATACATTCATACAGTATATACCCATTTATATATCCTATATATTCCTATGCCACTATATATACAGGGGGTGGTCATAAAACTGTTATTATTGCTAAGAAAGAATGAATGTAATGAAAACGAACGTTGGTCGTGAGCTTAGTCCTTCCCTACATCTCCTCCACCAAACACTTCTCCAAACGATGGATGAGCTGGTGGAAACCGTCTTTGAAAGAGCCTTCCTTTTGGCACTTGAGGAAAAGTTCCACCTCGAAAAGTACTCACCTCGCGTCGTCAAACGCGTGCCACAAAGTTGTTTCTTCAAGTGACAGTGGAGGAAGAGGTCACTCACTGGGTGTGAGGTTGGGGGAGTAGGAGGGGATGAGGCAGAATTTCGGCCGCAAGTTTCACCGCTTTGTGAGCTGCCGTGTTGTCATGAAGAATTTTTTCTTCAACTTTCAATTTTTCCAACCGGCTGCGCCATTTTGGTTTTGACCTTCTAGCGGCATCGTGCGGAAATATACTGCCGGGTTTTTTTAAACACAAAGAAATATTCATGAACACACTATTTTCCACAGACCTAATTTGGGCAATTATTTTCCATTTTTTCATACGATAATACAACTTTTATTTAGAAAAATAATTATTTGG
>JAQQZT010000011.1:2269437-2288258 GCA_030068275.1 Clarias platycephalus
GATAGATAGATAGATAGATAGATAGATAGATAGATAGATAGATAGATAGATAGATAGATAGATAGATAGATACTCTAAGTAAAACAGTCACAGTAGAAAGTTGGCAAAACTTTAAAGCGATTAGCATTTTCTATTTCATGACCATCAGCGTAATACTTTAAATACTGTAGCATGAAATATCTATGTTGTTCCACTGCATTGTTTCAGCTCGGTTTAAAACTGTTCACATGTGTATCTCCTTTCTATTGTCCTTTCTTAGTTGTGTTTATCCAGGTGGACTTTTATTTTTTCAGCTCAGACAGAACAATGTACAGAATTTGCAGTCAACAGTAAATATCTGTCTGGCTTCATGAAAGGTCAGGAAGTTCATCAGAGCTCCTCTTAGCTGTTTACGGTGAACACGGCATCGTACCTTGATATGAGAGAGAGACAGAGAGAGAGAGAGAGAGAGAGAGAGAGAGAGAGACAGAGAGCTATAACCATCATGCAACATTTCCTACAGCAGCTGAGCTGAGCCGAGCTGAGTCAAGTCCCGGGACCTTTGCCATAATCTTCTCGAGCCGCCCACGGTGCTAACGAGGCACCAGAAAACTTGATAATACACGCTCTTACTCAACTCCTTCCCGTCAGCATAATGTCAATAAAGTTTTAGGTGTCATGACTGGACAACTTCTCAGATCTGGGTAAGGTGATAGAAGGAATGAACACATGCGAACATGCATGAACACACACATACACACACACAATCAGTGGATTTTTTTTTTTTTTTTTTTGCACCATATAAATTGCATGTGCAACATATGTGAAAGTTCTTACTCAACCCTTAAAAGATCTTTCAGTAGTAGCCACATTGATCAAACGTAATTTTTCTTGTCACTCTGCCCATTCTACCGTTGCACAATGAGAGCCAGGGCGTGTACGTGGATGCTTAGCCTGCTAAGTTATGTGCCAGCGCTGCTCGGTTTGCTCAGATCAATGCTGATTCTTGGCTTATTGAAAAGTACACATGTGCTACAGTCGGGGAGAACAATCACTCCCTATTCAGCAGTGAAGGACACCCTCCCTCAGTCAACATTTGGCTCTCAAATCCAAAGCCGGTGCGAGCTCTCTGGTCCCTGGAATGCATCCCTTATTTTATTTCACTGCTTCAGATGCTCGCTTTATATCTGCTTTGTGGTCATGGTCTGACAAAGGAGCAGGGAATGTTGCTGATGTTCTGCCAATTCGTGGCATTGCTGTGTATCCCGATGAGCCACCGTTACAGATGATATACCTGTATGAGCAAACAGTTCGGGGTAATGAAAGTGTCTGGATGAAAAGACAAACTTTGCATGATAGCTCTCTCTCTCTCACTCTTTCTCTTTTTTTATTTATCTAGTAAGCGTACTGCCTCCGGTGATCTATCTTCCTTAGCATTTTCAGTCAGCGTCCAATCATTGAAGGTGGTGTAGTGGTTAGCTCTGTCGCCTTGGACCTCCAGGGTCAGGGTTCGATCCCTGGCCAGGTTCGATTCCAGTCTCTGAGTACATGGAGTTTGCATTTTCACCCCGTGCTTGGCTGGTTTCCTTCCCACAGTCCAAAGACATGCAGATTAGACTAACTGGCGTTCCCAAACTTCCCATAGTGTGTGAATGAGTGTGTGTGGCCCGGCAATGATTTGGCGCCCTGTCCAGGATGTTCCCCGCCTCATGTACTCCTAAGTCTCCTGGGATAGGCTCCAGGCCCCCCGCGACCCTAAATACAGGATAAAGCGGTATAGACGATGAGTGAGTGTCTACAAAACTGTGATTTTTGAAGTATTATTGTCGGATTATTCAAAATGAGACAGTATCAGTAAGTTTCCTCGTACCTCAGTGTGTTAAGTGTTTGCTCAGCCTGCATGCCATCATGCACTCACTTCAGCCTCTATTTCTGGAGGATTAGATCTGACAGTAATTACACTGTCACATATATCACACAGACATCGCACAGACGAGCGTTAGACAACAGTTTAGCAATCTCAGGTATCTTGTGTGTATATCGGTTTGACTTTAAACTCTTAGACATAAACATAACTCAAAGGAGGCTCAAACGGTTAAGGCTCAGGGGCAATTCATTTCATCAGGCCGCTAATGTCGGGCCCATGAGCAACCTTGGGACTCTTGGGAACCTGCACTCTGAACTCTGACCCCACGTCCCTATAGCGCCAGGATTTCACTTTGTATTTCACACGTGATGAATAATAGTACGTCCAGTATGTAAATGTGCACAGTGTGTAGAGCACATGTCCATGGCAATGCAAATAGTATTATAGTCCATGGCATTATAATAGTACCAAATGGGACAAAATAGCTGCCGTCGGCTACGCTTATATTCTGACGAGAGCATGAGCTAACACTGAAACATGAGCTCAGCTGGTTGAGCAATCTCAGGTAAAGCACAGGTAACCACATACTCAAAAGCCACCGCAATCCATCGGCCAATTCCCCATGCAAATACGAAGCCAGCCAAGCAAAATCCAGCTTGTTTATTACACACACACACTCACACACACATACACATACTCGTCTCTGTGTCGCTCTGGTGCACTTGTGCTATGCTTAGCAAATCAGGTATGAATAAGTACCTCACGTCCTGTGAATAATTTCCTACCAATGTAAAACTCCGACCATTCAAAGAACGCTCGTGAGCCGCACTCATACCCGCATGCGCCCAAAAACATAAGATTGTACCGTTTTTGGGATATTGTGAAGATATTGTGAAACCATACAGTAGATTGTTAAAGCAGGTCAGAAAAGCAGCACTGCACCCTCATAATGGAGCCATTCTTTATAACCCATTAATTGCTGGTTGTTGGGTCGATGAAATCCTCAAATCTTATCTCAAATTATCAAACTTTTATAGTAGAATGGTTTTGGATCTGAATAATAGACATAGACGTAAAGACGAGGCACGTCATGAGAGCACTTTTTTTTCCCTGATGCTGGTACCCGAAACCATGAATATCACCAGATTTTGATACCAATATGTTTTTTTTTATTCCAACAGATGTGCTTGACAAAAAATAATTAAATAAATAAATTCTTTAAAAAAATTAAACATTCACAACACAAAACATCAGCTTTCCGAGAAAAGTACAGAAGAATTTGGGGCCATTATAAAAAGTTTGATCCTCAAGTTCTGATTTTTACTTTTTATCCTCAGATCAAACTTTCTGAGATAAAAGTCATAATTATACAGAAAATATTCAAAAAATTCAAAAAAAAAAAATTTCTTTTTTAATGGTGGGCCTAATCCTCTTGACACATAATGACACATACAGTATAGTTCCTTAATTCATCGTCTATACCAGTTATCCTGTATACATGGTCACGGTACTGACTCATGGTCACTTGATACTACAGTCAATTTAGAAACGCCAGTTAGCCTAACCTGCATGTCTTTGGACTGCGGGAGGAAACAGCAGTACACGAAGGAAACCCAGCAAGCACGGAGAGAACATGCAAACTCCATGCTCACAGACCCTGAGGTGGGAATCGAACCTTCTACCCAGGAGGTGCGAGGCGACAGTGCTAACCACTATGCCACCGTGCTACCTGGCACATATAGTATAAAGTATCAATGTAATAGTAAAAAAAAGTGTAATCTTTCCTAATTAATAGCTATTAGTTCATTGTTATTCAAACCAATATTTTAGCTGTTTTTCGGCTCAGTACCAGTCCTGGGAATCAGATTAGTGACATCTGTAATTACCACAGATGGATGTCAGACGGCTCGTTGGAATCTGGATTTTTTTGTCGTTATAAGGGAATGTTAATGAAACTGAAATTGTTAACACACCCTTATAACGAAAGAAAAAATCTATATTAATGACCTAGGTTGTGAAATGTCTCTACAATGTGTGACAGGTCGGGGTAGGCGATACAGTACACAAGTCATCAACATGAAGAAAAGGAAGCGCTGTGCTATAAAGTTGTGCCTAAATGAAAGCATGAAACCTGAGCACGCCGCACACCTCACTTTGAACTGGAAGCCTCGAGGCTGTAGTGCGTCTGACGCCATTTTGCATCTACTTAACATTAGTTAAGTAGGGCCTTCTGTCATCGGGTCCCGCCCCCAGACACACGGAGCATGCTCAGTTTGAGTGTTACAGTATATTTAACCCTAAACAAATTTTATAGGAAAATAAATGTTGAAGCCACATGACCTCGATGCAGAGGCTCGGGTCGTAGCTTTCATTTCAACGTAATGCCTTCTAAGAGCTCAGTGTTCCACCTGTAGTGCCCACATCTGTTTTAATCCTGCCCTCTGGTATCTACACACTGTCACAAAGCCCTGTGGAATGCAGAGGATCCAGTTTCCTTTTGTCCTACACCTTGTATAATTGTGTTAGTTCGTCTAGATTTGTTTGGCAATTTCAACATTTTGGTTATTAGTTATGTATCATAAGGAATACCTCTACATGTTACCACAAGCAAGACACTTTTGTAAGAGTCACCGTGTAGTGCAGAACATCCGAGAGGCGAGATGATGGTATGATGACCAAGCATATGGTGGGTTTACGCTAATGCCAGGCTTCGTGAAGCTTGTAATGACCACAGACTTGTTCATCTAGCCCACGTGGCTTTTTTCTTTTTTTTTTTAACCTATGTTTCCTTCTCATCTCCACTGGAATGGAGCGGTGAAGCCACAAAAAAAGCATCAATCAACATGTCATATATATCAAACCTATAAATAAACATATAATATGGGAACAATTCCTCTACATACAAACATTCAAGCTACAAACTCAAAACATAAAAGCTTCAAGCAAGCGTAAAAGCAGTGGCTAAGAAGCACCAAGCAGTAACAATGGAGACAAAAGTCAAAATACTGTAATTGAGGGAATGGAGCGAGGTGAAAAGATGGCAGGCATTGCTTGTTCTTTTAACATGAATCGTTCAACCATCGGCACAATTGTGAAGAACAAGGACAAGATCATGTTAGTTTTACACTATGTTAGGATCCTAGTACAGAGACAATGTTTGTTGGACTTACAAACAAATTGGACTTATGAACGAGCTCTCAGAACAGAACTCTATTATCTTATGTTAGGGACTTAGTGTATTCTTTCTTTTATTATAGAAACAACTGACAACCAGTAGAACAACATATGATCATGTGTATCTATGCTATTTCTTTGGTACACCCTGGATAGTGTGCCAATCCATCGAAAGGCACACACATACACACATACACACATTCTCACGCTCATTCACATACTATGGGTAATTTGGGAACACCGATTAACTTAATCTGCATGTGTTTGGACTGTGGGAGGAAACTGGAGTTTATAATAAATAAACAATCTAAAATTCTGTTCATCATACTGTATTGCCTAAGTTATGCTGAAAAATAATAATGTCACTCTATATCTACTGTATCTGCACAAATCCTGAGCCCTATATGTTTAAAAATAAAACAACTGCAAAGCAAATAATGGCTAAAATTCTCTTGGGTTTAACGGCTGCAAAGAATAAAATTATAAAGTTGTATTTTTGTGTTTATGGTGTTTTTATGTTTAATCTTATAATACATTAATTAAATGAAAAAAAGATTATGATTTTTTTTGTTTATTTTATTATGAATTATGATTTGAACATCTGTATGGTGTGTTTATATTTACATTTAGGCATTTGGCAGACGCTCTTATCCAGAGTGACTTACATTTTTATCTCATTACACATCTGAGCAGTTGAGGGCCTTGCTCAAGGGCCCAACAGTGGCAACTTGGTGGTTGTAGGGTTTGAACCTGGGATCTTCCGAACTGTAGTCCAATGCCTTAACCACTGAGCTACACCTGGCCCTGTTTATGGTTAATCTTATAAATAAATAAATAAATAAATAAATAAACGCAAAAAAAAACCCAAGATTGTGACTTTAACATCTCTTTGGTGTGTTTGTGTTTAAATAAATAAATAAACACAAAGCCAAAAAAAAAGGCAAGATTGTGATTCGAATATCTCTATGGTGTGTTTATGTTTAAATAAATAAATAAACAAACAAACACAATGCCAAAAGAAAAAAAAGCTAAACTGTGATTTGAATATCTCTATGGTGTGTTTACTGTATGTTTAATCTTATAAGTAAATAAATAAAGAAATAAAAAATAAACACAAAGTCAAAAATAGCAGGATTGCGATTCGAACAATGCTGTGGTGTGTTTATGTTTAATTTTATAAATAATAAATAAACACAAATAAAAAAAATATATATATATTGTGATTTGGACATCTCTATGGTGTGTGTGTGTGTGTGTGTGTTTTTAATCCTATAAATAAATAAATAAATAAATAAATAAAAAACAAGGTTTGAACATATCTGTTGATCTTATGTATAAACACATAAGTGAATAAATCGAATTCAAGCGGAGTCCTTGACATATCACGTGCAGCGGTGATTTACAGTGATGTGTACCTTATAGCTTTAAAATGGCGCAACGCCTGAGGTAAAGCAAACACCTCCTGGATCTCACGGCACAGGTGAGTTCCACCTCCGCGCTCCTGATTGGATAAGAGGCGCTTCCCTCTCTCTCTGCTCGGCTCTGATTGGCCGCCGTGTCATGGGGTTCACTTTCTATTCGGCTACTTCACTACAGGTAAAGTCTACCTGATTGACAGAAGGTGGGTTCTGGAGATATAACGCACACCTGGAGTCGGGACAACAAAAAGAAAAAAGGAAAGGAAAGAAAAAAAGACGCGGTGTGTTTATACGTATGTGTGAGTTTGGATTTGTGCGTGCGTGTGTGTGTGCGCGTGTGTGTGTTTACTTCTGGTAGTTATTGAGAGAGAAGGTTTTTAGAGCAGGATGGCGAGCCTGGGACTGGCCGCGAGCGGCCCGAGCACGGAGGAGAGGGCGGTTTTTGCGCAGCTGAAGCCCGTGCGGATGGCGAGCGGAGACGCCGGAGAGGATTCGTCCGTGTTCGAGGACGTCAAGCCAACGGTGAGGGTCAGGGACAGGGCCTGGCAACCCTGCTAAAGTGTAGGAGGGGGGGAGGGAACCCTAATTCTGAATTTTACACCTTAAGGACCCACTTGGCCGCACTGCGTAACACTGAGTAATGCCGCGTAATACTGCGTGATGCGTAATACCTCTATGGTTTCTGGATGGTTTACTATTTGTGATGCAAGCTGTACATACCAGTAGCATTCTATACAGTACATTATTAGTGTGTTTTGATTTGATATGACTATGATTATTAAGTGTAAAATAATAATAATAATAATAATACTCACTAAAATACATGGAGAGCACAATATTTTTTTTTGGTCCACTGACCACTTTTAACAACTATTACTGTTTGAATATAATAATAATAATAATAATAATAATAACAAAAAGTTTTGAAAATTGCATCTTTAAAAAAAAAAAACTGTGGATAAATTCCATAATGTCTAGACCCTGCTTCCTACACTGCTGCTGTATAAGAAAGTCATATACATCATATAAAACATCAGAACGTCGTTTGCATCATATAATCCATAAGAACGTTGTATATAACATAGGAACGTCATATACTTCACATATATAATACATAAGAACATCATATTCATCATATGATACATAAGAAAAAGACCCTTTGAGTAAAACATGATCGTAAGACATATATCTGATTAAAGTCACTATTTTTTTCATATATTCTACATCCTATATTCTATCCCGAATCTCCTATAGTCTTCCATTCAATGTTTTATATATCTATATATATCTTATATATATTTATTCAATGTTTAATATATCGACTATGTGAGAAAACACTTCATCGCCACCAAACTAGCTGGTGCTTAGAGCAAAAACAACGAGCTAGAGAGCTTCCCATTGTGGTGATAAGCTTAAATTACATGCTGCACTCTTGGTGATTATGGCGTAAATCATATTTTGGGTTTGTGTGCTGAAAGATCATGACATCAGGAGATTACAGTATGTGGTGAAACCTGTTCAAAAAAAAAAAAAAAAAAACTAAAAGTACAACCAAAGCTCGAGGCACTTAGACTTTATGCTTTTTTTTTAGAGCTTCTGTAAGAAAGGGGTCGTGTAAATGCAAGCTTTACGTGGTTCGAAAGCATTTCTGGTTCATTATTGTTTCTTTTACAAATCGAATATACTTAAAAAAAAAAAAAAAAACATTTAATTGGTGCCGTACGCTTTAGAAATGTGTCTTCGATTGTGTTGGGTTTTACGCTTTCGCTGTGTGGGTTTTGTACTTGTGATTTCTGCATGTTGTTTAGGTTCCTTTGATAGGTCAATGTGGTTCTTCACGCTAAAACCAATATTATTTTCTCTTAATCCTATGTCGTGTAGCCTAGATTACACAAAATATCTGCCAAGGTTAATAGACCAAACTGCACTAATAAAATTACAAAACTTAAACAGTCGCGAGACTGACGTTTTATCTTTCCTGATTTCACTTGCATGTATGACTAATGTGCAATCTACTTAGAAACTCATTCCATGTTACACTTCCTGTAGTAATGTAGTCTTCCGTCTGAGTCAGTGGCCTGGGTGGTCATTTCAGCATTAACACCACAAGTCTTGAAGGTCTGCCAAAATGGCTCCATTCCAAGCCAGTGTCCTGAAAAAGACAAAACAAGTGTTATCAGTCTTAAAGTCATAAACCATCCTTTTGGTTTCAAAGGTTCTGTTTTTCTCTCTCTCTCTCTCTCTCTGCCATCCTTGGACATCTTAACAGGCAAGACGCCTATCAGTACCCTTTTATGAGGAACTGCAGATAAATGACCATCTTTCTACATTCCTTTTGGCCATAAAGGAGCTTTAGGACTGAGACGAGATCATTTGTTTGGGAATTAGGAGCGAGGAAGTGATCTTTAAGCTGTTAGCTTGAGACGTGAACGAGGCTGCGTAGGAAAAGTCCGATGCCTTCTGAGACATCAAACTAAGAATCTGGATTTTCTCTGAATTTGCATCACTTAATTAGAATTGTGCTTCAATTGCATTCTTCAGTGTTTAATCTTTATACATGTTGCAAACCTGTTTTTAACGACACCGACTGGAGTTTCTCAGTTATCCCTGTTCTCTATCTCTCGTTTTCTCATGCTCTTCATATTTCATTTGTTATCAGAGAGCGCCATATATAACCGCATCATCATAAATCTCCTCCAATCATTAACCTGGAGGATCTTGGGCCAGGGTTCAGGCGCTGTCCGTTCTTCTGAAATAAAGGCATGATGCTATAGAGCGGGCACTTTGGATTGAAAACCTAGGTCTCTCTCTCTCTCTCTCTCTCTCTCTCTCTTTCATTCTTTCTCTCTCTTTCTCTAAAGTCCCAATTCTTCCCCAACTCATTTATAAATACAAATATTCTAAAGATATTTCAGTTAATTAACAGGTGTTATCTTTCCAAAGCCGTTCTGCTGGAACTGCTATAAATATGTCGTCACAGAGCAGTGTGAGAGTTACAGCGACACACGAGATGGATCTGACCTTTAACTTTAGAGTATGCATTTTTCTCTATGTATGTAACATCTGCAGGTGGTTGAGGTAAAAGTCAATAATACAGCACTGTGGACAGCGATGGCGTGACAAATAGCTACACACAGAGATAATGTCAGAATGCTCCCATATCCTGTGGTGGGGAAAAAAAGAAAGTGCTTTTTAAACAAATGAGTAACAAACTTTGACTTTCCAGTGGCTTTTTGTTCTTCTGCTGTTTGTTGTTACCAAAAAGGTTTCACCATAAAGGTTCTTTTTTTAAATAAACTAAGAACGTATGTGAAGAAATCCTAGAATGATAGGTTTAAATTATTAAGTCTTGTTTGTCACACACTTTTGGGGAAGTACGTTTATTGTGATCGCCCTTCTACACCGCTGAAGGCACACTGTTTTGTGCTGTTGCTTTTTTTTCCTGCACATGTTCATACCCAGGTTTCTTATCATATGTCATTGTTTTGGTTTTGCTTTTTGTTCCATTCCTTTGAGATTACCACACCTATGGGGTTGCTATTTACTCTTGTGCGCTGCTCTGCACGGCTTTGCTGCTCTACTTTCGTATGTAACATATAGCACTGTATGCCATTCAATGCACGAAATGCTTGCCAGTGATCTTACAAAGCAGATTTTGAAGATTTAGCAAAGCTAAAATCTCTCTCCTATCCGTTTCTCCTCAAAGATAAAGTGTGTATTATGGTAAGAGAGGCATCCCGAGTCTGATATGGCTAAAGATTTAGCCTTTTTTAAATATTATTGTTGTTGTTGTTGTTGTTGTTATTATTTTACAGAACTGCCTTATTTTGTCCCATTAACAGCTTCACTGAGAAAAAAAGCAATGAAAACATTTAAAAACACACCTAAACAGAACCCAGTATAGTCCTCTTCCAAACGGTTGAGATGTTGCTTCATGGTAAAAGTATTAATATGTTTACAAATACAGAAGTTACTTAAAATGCTAAATTTTTGTTTGATGATGCAATAGCACAAATGTTTTTGGGGACTGGATCTACTTTATTTCTCACGTTATGCTACAAAAACAATTGTTTGGTTAATTTTTTTTATATTGTTTGTTTTTAATATAGCACACCTCAACCGATTGGTAGACACGGCCCAATCAAGTTTGACACACTTTTCAATAAGATATTCTTATTCTTTTAATCAGATGTCCTCTACTGAAAAGTTGAGCAGGAAGTTAAAGGGGTAAAATAAAAGAGACTCAATTGCGGATGTCAGTGCAATAATCGAGATGAGCAGAGCATGAATGGAAAGGTTTAAAGGAATTATATCATGCTTACTTCTTCACTGTCTCTCATTTTCAGAACCCAATGGAGATGGACAAATATTTGCCACAGAACGGGCCCATCCCGTCCCAAACCCTTACAGACAGGAAGTACCGCAGGGATAGCGCCTCCGTAGTGGACGAGTACTTTGCAGATGAAAAGCCAGCCCCCTACAGCCTCAACATCAACGTCATCCTACCCAACACCACCCATCTTCGCACAGGGCTGTACCGTCCAACCAAACCTGTGTCTCAAATCAAAACAGAGCCTGGTGTAGAGACGACCTGCAACATCCAGACGCTCCCCAACTTCACGTCCGTCTTCAACGTGCCACAGACAGTCGACAATCTGTTCATTAAACCCAACATGACCGTCGCCGATGAGCTCCACATTGGCCCACAGCAGCCGCAGGTCTACCAGATGGCCATCAGCGGGAGCAACCTCGCCTCCATGACGTTCTCCAACAGCCAGCAGGTGAACGGAGCAGGCAGGACCATGCTCAACCTGAACGCCGTGGCCTTGACCACACCATCGGGTGAGTTTGTGATACCGGACCAGTTCTACCCACAAGCGCAAGCACAACCCCACAGCCTGCCGCCGTCTCCCCCCAACTCCCAACCAGGAAGCCCTGAGAATCAAGCTGAGCTGATTAACACAGTTCCTCCTCCACCTTACCTGACCCAAATGGGAGCAAAGGTGGCACAGATGACCCCTCACTCTGTGCTAATGACTCACGGACAAGGCGTCCTCACCGGCCCCAGGTACAACCGAAGGAATAACCCCGAGCTAGAAAAGCGAAGGATTCACCACTGCGACTTTCCAGGTTAGCTCTGAGCACATAATTATGTTGTTTGATGAGGTGTAGTCACGCAGTACACTCTGCACTTATTATCTGGGTCACTTTTTGTCCAAAAATTCAAGGTGTGGCTTAATAGCTTTCCACATTTTAATGTGTTCGTTTTTTTTTTTTTTTCTTCTTCTTCCTCTTGGCAGGATGCACCAAGGTTTACACAAAAAGCTCCCACTTGAAAGCGCACCAAAGAACACACACAGGTAAGGATCTAAAAACACACACGCATACACAAACCTGAAAAGCTGCATTCGAGACGGTTGTAACTGCCTGACCACATGCAATGTACCACCAACACAAAGCCCTGGGATGTATCAACAGAGAAGATGGCCTGGGGAAACGGTGAAAAGAATGAGAAGACAGAGGCGGAGGGAGAGATGAATTGCCTCTCGTTTCTCACTTTTATGCTCATTGTACCTGCGTGCCCGTACAAGCCCTGCACGCTTCCCCAAGGGGGAAATCATCGAGTAGCGGAGGAAAAACCTGTTCCTCCTGCTTTTTTCTTTTTTTTTTTTCTGCGTCTGCCCTAAGGAGGGAGGAGGGAACGAGAGCGCTGTAGTTTCACTGCACATAAAATTGGAGCCTAGCAGACCCTCCGCTTTTCAGACTGTAAATGAGAATAAGGATAGGAACTCTCGCGCCACTCCAGCACCTCAGTGTACCCCAGTAAGACACAAACACGGTCTACCAATGCGCAAGACCGCGGAAACGACTTCCTGCGCTTTTGTTTTGAAATAATCCCTCGCCCCTTTCTTAATCTTATTGTGGAAAAGATAACCAGTATGGAGGGATTCCCATTTCCCTCAGGCATTGTTGCTTTGTTATATCTAATGACAGAAACTGGAGGCTGAGGCTGTAATGTTCTAGGATCAGGATGTCTCTAGTCGTTTCTCGTGTCGAGATAAGAACAGCTTTTGGGGGTTTATTTTATTCTAAATTTACATGCGGATGTTCAAATGCAAAATATCGCACGCATATTCATTGTCCGTTATCCATCAGGTTATAAGTTTGCCAACTTTGTTTTGCTGAAGTGCTAAGTCAAGGTCATGGTATGACCCTGGGGATTACTGGACTCTGTGCAATTGTGTAGTGAAATTTTTTGGATGCGAGTTTAAAGGTGACCTTTTATGCAAAAATCTATCGCTTAGACGTACCAACAGGATGCCGGTAGGGGTAGAGGGCCGAGGGCAGGTCAGGGGTAGCTGGCTGGCCGAGTTGTTGGACTAATGATCTGTAGGTCCCCGATTCAAACCCCAGCCCCCCTGTTGGGCCCTTGAGCAAGGCCCTTAACCCTCAAATGTGTAATGAGATAAATGTACAGTAAATTGCCAAATTCTGAGAACGTAAATGCCATTGTGCATGTACAACTATATAAATAAATAAAATTCCCATTGTTCCATTTTTGTATTGTCCTGGGGTTTAAACAAGTCAATTAGATTTTTCTCCTGTTGTGACATCATATAAAAAGATACCCTTCTCTTGGCTTGTTGCTCAGCTCTGCTGATCTCGGCACATTTACATAGACGCTAAAACGGTGCATTCGAAAGAGGAGTAAAAATAAATTGAGGTTGAGGTGAGGACCCACCTGGGGGACCTGTGGGAGTTACATATGGAACCTTTGAGTGAGATTGATCTGAGAAAGAATGCCACTTAATAGGCTCTGTCTTCACATATACTGTACGTGGACCTTAGGTACTCACGCTGTCAAGATAAAAGTCAAAGCTTCTCACATTCCATGTCGAGGATTGACCCAGTCGCTGATCCATAACGAATTGAACTTTGATGGTGTCACCATGTCACCTAGAAAGGTTTCTTTCTAAGAATGTTACCTTCCACTCAAGACCAGTTGTTTGTAAGGTGAATAGACTTCGGAATAAGTCCTCACCGTTCAAACCTAGCTGATATTTTCAACCTTTTTCTTTTTTCTTTCCAAGAACCTTATTATCTATCAGCTTGCCCACCCTGCTCAAACAGAAACCGTCGTAAAAAGTCTACACACTTAGCTCTATAAGTATGTACACTTATTTTTATCTCTGTGTGTAAAACCTCTATAAAATTGGCCGTCTCTGTAAGTAAACCTCGTATAGTTTTAAGACGTTTTTTAGATTTCCGTTTTGATGTGTGGGGGAAAAAAAAAGCAGTAAAGAGAAGAAGCAAACCGCTTGGCTAATCTTTGAGCTATCTTATAGAGCGTTAAGTGCTGCAATAAGACGGGGGGGGGGGGGGGTGAGTGAGCGGGTGGTGGTAGGGTAGGGGTTAGAGATAATGGTTTTGACCCCAGCGAGCAAGTCCAGCGTTTGAACAAATACACCTGCTAACACCAACCGTCCGCGGCTAGCACAGCAACCATTTTTCATCTTCAACACTAAAGCTAATCATTTCCCCCCCCCGCTTAGCATAGATTGCGCTAAGTTGCTGTCAAGCTAAATTAATTTTCCGTTATCAGAATTCAAATGTTTGCTAATAAACGCGCGCTATTGCTTAAGGAACGCTGAAGCGCTCCACATAAAGTACAACGAAAGGTTAACTCGTTGCGCAAAAAATTCTGCCATATACAACCAACGAGTGAATAATGATTTAGATAAATATGGCACTCGAGATAGCGTAAGAGGCTTAACATCGCGGTATCACACGTACGCCCTGACTCACTTCATGTGTGTTTAACTCACATGCACAGGATTATAAATATCGCTCATATTTCAGATGAGGAATGCATTAATATTTAATAAATACCTTTGGTTTATTTTTTCCTACAGTGTATATAGTCGCTCATAATTGACGTCATATCGTCTTTTTAATCTTAGTCATGCATAATGAATGCGTAATAACAACACAACACTTGCTTTTAGTAAAGGCTAAATTCTGACCTTTGTACTGTAAGTTTTATAAAACATACATGCAGTATTTATACATACAGAACTGGCGGAGGTATTAGACGATAGATGAAAGATGACAGATGATTGATGTCAGTGCGAGGTTTTTAGTCGCTAACTTCCTCCTTGGCTCATTTCTAATGTTCTCGATCAAAACAAAGATTTGTATCTTAACCTGTTTGAACTTTTTTTTTTTTTTAATCATGTTTTAGGCGAGAAGCCATACCGCTGCACTTGGGAAGGATGCGACTGGCGCTTTGCCCGTTCAGACGAACTCACACGGCACTACAGGAAGCACACGGGAGCCAAACCATTCAAATGTGTCGCTTGCAACCGGTGCTTCTCGCGCTCGGATCACTTGGCGCTCCACATGAAGAGACATCAAAACTGAGCTTGTTTTTTTGTTTTTGTTTTTTTAAATAAAACAAACTTTAAAAAAAATAAAAAAAAGATAATATTTGTATCATTAAGTAAATATATATAAATGTATCTATTTCATCATCTTTACAAAGATCAAATAAAACGCCAATTTCCGTCTCACCACCGTTTTAGCCCTAGGACTTGTAGCTTGCTTCAAAGAAGACTTGGCGTGTTTTTGGAATGACATCACCGTTTTGTTGTTGTTGTTGTTGTTGTTGTTGATGTTGTTGTTTTTGTATATATTGTACGTATCTCAGAGTGCTCTGTGTATAGGCTAATATCTGTAGCTGGCATCTTTTATAATTCTTTGATCTGAAGTTATGCTCAGTGCTCTTTTATAGCAGAAATAGTTTATTAAAAAAAAAAAAAAAAAGTTAATTCTCGTTTTGTTTTTTTTATGTGGAATTTCCCCAAGTTCATAAAGGAAGATATGTTGTTGTTATTGTTCCGATGCGTCTCATCTCTCCTACTCTGTTTATATTGGGATTTATTTTTCCTTGTATAAGAATTTCAACTTATTTGCTAAGGAGTTAAGAGTACAGAATAGACAGATGTTTGTTTTTCTAACACGTTTGTATCCATGGAAACGGAACATTTTTTTACGAGAAGCCTTAACGACAGCTTTATCAGATCAATGATTTTTTTTTTTGTATTGTATTGTATTGTATAAGGTTAAATGGATTACTTTATATGTGCAGCCAAGGAGTTATGTAAAATGTTAAATATGCCGGTATTAATTATTGACCAACTATATATTATATATAGCCGTCCTGGTTATGGTGTCACCCTGTGTGCCAAAATATTAGAAAAGAAAAACAACCACAACCAATCGTATCCCCTGTTCTTTAGTGACATCACACTTCCCGAATCTGGTCAATAACCCAAAAGAACAAATCTCATCTCTACGCCTCGAACACTGCTTCCCATCTTTCCAATCATTGCTTTTTCAGCACTTCCTTTTCAAGCGTGTCCATGTACGGTTCCTTCAGGAAACTTACTGTGACTCCCTGTATATAATGTAGTTAAAAATTCAAATAGCTTGTAAATATTTCTTCTCTCTTATCATGAACAAAAAAGGGAGGTGTTTTAAACTGCTTTGTCCGTTGTGATAGCACAATCATTTTGTATGATATATATATATTTTTTGGTTTGTTTTGTTTGAATACGAAAATTCTTGAAAATAAATATCCAAATCAAACCTTGCAACGTGACCCGTGTTTGCTTTACACGTTTCTTTTTTTCCCTCCTTCCATATTTGTGCATATTGTTTACTATTTGTTGGGTAAGTCTCCTAGGAAATTTTTGTAGATATTTCTGACGAAATAAGTGCAATAAAGCCGAAGTAGTTTCTTAGCCAACTTAGTGAAGGATTAAAGGACTGATTGATTGCCTTAACTCGAGTTAATTATTACCATAACCTTGAATTTGGTCTTAAAACAAATTTGATCCAGTCTTTTTGGTGTTTCAAATAAGTAAATTCTTATATAATAATAATAATTATTATTATTATTGTTATTATTATTATTATTATTATTATTATAGATTTTCTTTAAATGCAGTAACTTGACATTAAAACATGAATTGCCTTGAGACAGCTATAAAGAAGAAGAAGAAGACTCTACATGACTTATTGAACTTTAGGAATAAGATAAAATAAGAGAACAGGTTTGTGAAAGACAAAACGCCTTGCCTAAGTCAGGAAAAATAGCAAAAAGAACACGACAGGGTGGAGCAGGGCTTAGCTAAAATTGAAAATAATAATTACTCCGTCTGCCAAAATCGTTTACTGATGAGATTCCTCAAACAATAAAAGGTGATTAGTCAAGTGCGGAGCCACCCTTGTTGTTATAGCGATACGCTAAAACACTGTACCATGTGTACTATAGACAAACATGACAATAATAAGATGAATGAAGCACTACCCACTACACCCTTGTTGTTTTTTTTTCTTTTTTCTTTTTTCTTTCAGACTCTTTTGAGACGTATCAGTGCAGGTATGTGTTTCTTAAGAAAAGGACCCGAGCTCTTTGTGCTATCTCCTGACTGATGGGTCATAAACTGTTCACTGTTCATTCCTTTGGCCTTATAAGCGATTAAGGCAACCTGAGAATCCAGTTAAAACTTGCCTCATGATACGCTTCACAGCACAATAAACTAGGCTTTTCAACAAGGTAAGGATGCATTTGTGTTATAAAAATACACACTTTTAACCCCGTAAGCGCTCAACACACTCCACGAGATGATATACAGGTATACAGATTGGACAAACATGTGAAGGACTGGAGGATACAGTGCAGACTTTCATAAATCAGGAAGTGAAATCAACTATTTAGTATACAGTTGCTTCCACTGGATTTGAGTCAGGGGCGGCAGCGTAAAGGCGGCTGAATACGAACGCACGTCACACTTCTCAGATTTTTCACACAATTACTGTATATGCCGCTTCGTGTTGGTCTTTCACACTAAATAAATAAATAAATAAATAAATAAATAAATAAAATACTGTTACGTTTGTGGTTGTATCGTGACAAAATGTGGAAAAGTTCAATGGGGTGGGAATACTTTTGCAAGGCAGTGTATCGTCATGGACTCAATAAGTATTCGGACACCAACACAACTCAGTCAGTCAAAAAAATATTAATACACACTTCAGGAAGAGAAAAATAGCATCATGTACAGTATGTTACATTAATATAATATAAATAATATTATCATATATATCAATGTATAACATATCGCAATAAATTTGGTGTTAAAATCTTTTATACAGTTTTTGTCTGACTGTATATGAATTGTGTCCGAATACTTATGGACCTCTGTTGGATTTCATATGAAGCGACTGAGACGGGATTGAATTGTAGACCTTCAGCTTTCATTCAAAGGCTTAAATTATTATTATTATTTTTTTTTTTTACAAAGTCTCTCCATTTTCACAGGCTCAAAGTAACAACCCACCTTAATCTTTTTTTTTTTTTTACAGGTTGATGTAAATCCTTTGCATCAATGACTTGGTGAATTCTGGAGCCCATGGACCTTACAGTACCA
This sequence comes from Clarias platycephalus, assembly GCA_030068275.1. Classification (NCBI taxonomy): domain Eukaryota; kingdom Metazoa; phylum Chordata; class Actinopteri; order Siluriformes; family Clariidae; genus Clarias; species Clarias platycephalus. Next base: position 2,287,371 of record JAQQZT010000011.1, read on the forward strand.
AGTACTGAGCTTCATCCTTGAGCTGCTTCGCCTTTGCTTTCTTGCAGCAGTAGGTCTTTGTGCGTTTAGTTTCTTGGTCTTCAGTAAGCGATAAGCAGCTCTACTGTGTCAAAGTCAGGTGATATTTCTTTATAGTGGTTTAGGATTAGTCAAACCTGGGCTTTCTGTTCTTGCGTTCTCCCAGTGGTTGACATCTCGAGGTAACACCTCTGTATTCACATCCATGAAGCGTCTCCTGATTGTAGACGGTGATAATGATACGCCTACCTCCTCGAAAGTGTTCCTGACATGGCGAAATGTTCTGAAGGTGTTTTTCTACGCTGAGGATAGAATTCCACCATCACCCACTTTAGATTTCCTCTCTTTTAGTCTTGCCGAGCCCGTTTTTAAGAACGGACCGAATCAGATTATTGATCGTGTGCTTGCTGTAGCCTCAGATTCTTGGTCTTGGCTAACAGGAGTTTTGTAATATGGTGTGCTCTGTTGGAGCATGTTTTATGTTAGGGTAAGGCACTGGTGAGCAGAAAAGCATCTCAATGTGGCAAATCTTAACATTGTTGTTGGCCTTTCAGCTGCTCCTGTCGAAGGAGTCGCAACAGCGGAGTATTCGATCTGCACAACTTGGCAGAGATTTTATGCCGGACGCTCTTCCTTCCAGTGGCTGGGATTCGGGTAGGTATTGAGAAACCTACTGTACCACTGAGCCACCAATGCCCCTAAAGAAGGCCAGGGGGCCATGTATAGGCCATGTATAGGCCAGGGGGCCATGTATAGGCCAGGGGGTCATGTATAGGCCATGTATAGGCCAGGGGGCCATGTATAGGCCATGTATAGGCCAGGGGGCCATGTATAGGCCATGTATAGGCCAGGGGGCCATGTATAGGCCAG
>JAQQZT010000011.1:2291108-2305942 GCA_030068275.1 Clarias platycephalus
AGAAACATTTTGTGTGACAAACATGCAAAAGAATAAGAAATCAGGAGGGGGGCAAATAGTTTTTCACACCACTGTAGGGTCACAGGGGGTCTGGAGCCTATCCCAGGAGACTTAGGGCACGAAGCGAGGTACAAGCTGGACGGGGTGACAATCCATCGTAGGGCACACACTCATACACACACTACAGGTAATTTGGGAACACCAAATAACCTAATCTGCATGTCTTTGAACTGTGGGAGGAAACTGGAGAACCCGGAGGAAACCCACCAAGCACGGGGAGAACATGCAAACTCCATGCACACAGAGACGGGAATCAAACCACCGTGCTGCCCCAGTAGAAATTAGAGCTATGTTTAATTGTGAAAGTAACAGCATTTCCATTTACACACACACAATGTGATGAGAACTCACAGGATTGGGACTAAACAGCTGTGTGTCCATAAGAAAACCACTTGGTAGTGCTAGAGAGCATAAAGATGAAAGATTTTGGAGCAATGGAAAAAGGTCATGTGACCTGATTGGTCCAGAATGAGCCTGTTCCAGAGAGATGTCAGTGTTATGATCTGGGGTTGCTTCAATTGCTCAGGTCTAGACAACGTTAGAAGTCACCAGGTTATCGCATCTATGGAGTTTTTCCCTTCTTCCCTGATTGGATGGACATATTCCAGGACTTTTTACTGATTGTGTCAGCGTGTCTCTGTAAGCATGAGGAATCATTTTCACACATGAGCTGGACACCACACTGTGCACTGTAATCAGGGCAGACAGGCGGTGCATATTTGCTTAATGATGGTACGTACAATCCCTGTTTAAGGATTCTGAATTCTGACCTGGAAAATAACAAAGGATCTCAGCGCTTAGCGTCTTCAGTCACCTACAAAAAGGATCGATCCGGAATCACTAACCGGATCTAAAACCGGAAGTAGAAGCAACATCGACGGGATGCTTTTCAGCTCACAGCGGTCGTCAAGATCTGATGAGTTTCCATCACGTTCCTGCCGTTCGTCATTATTCATCCGACATTCATTAGCAATGAAACGACACCAATCTGAACAAAAAAACACTTTATTCTATAAAAGGCGTAGATAATCACAACTGTACAGGGGAAACTGACTTTTAACACCATTTCTCACAGTATCAAAAAGCTTGTGTTCGCCTCACTGATCTTTACACATTTGTTCTGTACAAATACAAAAGAAATAACATTAATTACTTGTATTATTATAATGATAACTGCATTGCACTGAGTAATATAGTACTGGCCCATAAGTTACTGCATTCAATATAAAATACCTATGATTCTGACCTTTAAAAGAAACCAAAAACGAGAAGAAAAAAAAAAGAAAAGAAAATTTTTGATTTATGAGAAACACGCTTGCATACACTCACGCGAATCAAACCCAAAGAGTGTGTACATGTTTTCAAATGTTGTTTTTTTTTTTTTTTTTTTAATCCGTCGAACTCAAAGCAAAAACGAGTAAACATGCCGGAAAAGGTGTACACGACGGCAAATTCAGTCACGGGACGTAAACTATAAGTGAACAAAACACAAATCATAAACAAGTTCAATTTTAAAAATAAAATCCATCTACAAAAGTTCCTGCTTGAGGTTCCTGATGGCGTTTCCGTCGCACAGGACCGAGACGACGCACATTTCATTTGTTCAAATTGTTTTGTTTTTTTTTGTCCCCTTTGCGTCGTTTTAGTCCTGTCCCTATCTATAAAGAGAGAGCGTAACTAAAATCAGGTAGTAGCTGTTTCTTTTTTTTTTTTTTTTTTTTTTAAACGTGCAAAGAATGGCTTTAATTGAACAAGAAATGCCATGTACGTAATATCGCCGGATGGATTATCAGTGCTTACAGGCCACGTTTGTCAGGGCACCGACATGACGCGCTGACATGCTCAGCAACTTCACAAAGAAATTCTCTCCATGCAACACAAAAGAGTTACAACACAACAGATTTTTAAAAAAAGGATATTTCTTTTTTTTTCTTTAAAAAAAAAAAAGAACACAATATAGATCTAACAAAGGGGGGGGGGGGAGGGGAATAAGAACGAAAAATTCACATTGTCTAGTCAGTGTTAAAAATAGAAATCCACCCGTTACGTTTATTCAGAACTTTGATTATATACAGTATGTACACGTATTCGTTAATTATTTATAATTGTCTGTATGCCTATGAACAGTTTATTATAAAAACAAACGAACAAAAAAAAAAAGAAAGAAAAGAAAGAAAGGAACCGCAATCGAATGCATATACTTTTCTACAAAGATGTGCTTAAGTTTCGAGTTGAAGCAAGAGAACAGAACGATAGAATTGACGTCTGAAGATTGCACTGTATCAAATATTTTTTTTTCTATTATTATTTTTCTTCTTCTTTTATTTTGTTTTTATTTCATTTTTTGCGAACATGCAGTCAACTCTCGAAGGCTGGAATTGAATAAGCTGCGTTTAGAGCTTCTGAGAAGAAAAAAACAATATTAAAAAGGCATCTCTTTTTCATCATCTGCTAGCTGTTGAAATTATGACCGTGACCACGAGTGCTAGCAAAGGAGAATCGACGAGGTCAGAGGAATAACCAAAAAAAAAAAAAAAAAAGGAAAAAAAGAAAAGATTCGTCTCTGAACGGGACTGTGCTCTACGTTTTTTTTCCTTTTTAAAAATTTGTATTAAACATCGCAACAAGGAGTCTAACTTTTGCATAATTGAGTGAAGCAGGAGCTAAAACTGTTCCTTTAAGAAGTAATAATTGTTAATCTGACTGTTTATGTTGTTTATTTTAATTAAATAAATGTCGCCTTACTTACTTTACTAGGGGTCCCAACCCAGAACCCTGAGGAACTCCGACAAACGAGATGCGCAAAAAACACACTGCGTTGCACGTTTACTTCAATTAAGGCTCTGAAAGGCGTGAACAATATGTGCCTAGAACACACACACATCTACTATTAAAACTCTGATTACGTTTCTTAGAAACACACACACACTTGCGCACACGCACACACATACACACGTTCCTATCCTAATTCCATTTGGATGAACTTTTAAAGTTTTTTGTTTTGTTTTGTTTTTTTTTCTTCACAGCCTCATATGAGAAAGCACATCCAAGAAATCATAATAATAATAACTATATCAAACGTTAATTCTGGCAGAACGCAAATAAAAGGATTTTAAAAATATATATTTATATTTATATCTATATATGTATTATAAATACTGTTACCAAGCCGATTATATTTTGTGTTTGGTTTTTGTTTGTATTGTTTTTCTTTTTTTGTGGAAATTGTGATATCTCCACACAAAATTCCATAAAGTTTAGGAACTTCGTAGCTAGCTGACAACCTTGGAGCGAGGCCTTGATCTGTTCTCTCTCTCTCTCTCCCTCTCTCTCTAAAAACTGGAGGAAAAAACTAAATGAAAAGAATTAGCCAATTTGAGAAATCCTATATCTAAGAAAAATTCACAGTCTTAGCGCTCTACCTGTCAGGTGGTGTCGGGTAGACCGTCGATAAAGACGGAACAGCGAAGCCCTAAACGTTTGTTCGTAAAACAGCGGGTAGTTTAAAAAGAACAATAGAAAAACGCACGTGAACGTTAACCTTCAGCCGCGCACACATACGACGAACACTCAAACAACTCTATTCATGCAAACCAAAAAAATAAAATAAAATAATTAAAAGACTCAAATGTTCTGAGTAAAAGATACAAATCAAATGATCAGAAGAGACTTTGTAAACTCAGAGTTACAAACATAGCATTACTCCCTCGTGTCCTCTCCATCGTCTGCTCCGGCTCGTCTCAGCCCGGCTCGTCGTGACCGGCTCAGACAAACCCTCACCCCCTTCAGTCTGTTCACGAGCCGCGGGTCTCGCTGGTCCGGCGTCCCTGCTGAAGCGAGCGATTGAACGGTGCAACCTGGTATAAATGAGGACTGGACGGATGAGCGGATTTTTTATTCTTTTTTTTTTTTTTTGTCCTTTTGATAAGTTTTCGTTTATGATAAGAATCCCGTGCGGCGTCTTCTTCATCGAATGCGACTCTGAGGAACGAAGGGACAGCTTGACAGTTCTCTCAGCCCTTTCTTTTAGGGGTCGTGGGGGGTTTGTGGAGCCTCCTGAGGAGTAAGTAGGGGAGGGGAGAGGAGGCGGGGTTCAAACGCGAGCCGGACGCAGGTCACGTCACATCATGACGTGGCGACGCCGGTGAAGGGCTAGGTGGTCGGAGCGGGAGAAGCTGCGGTCGCAGTCAGTGCAGCGGAACGGCTTGATGCCCGTGTGTTTGCGGAAGTGACGCGTCAGCTCGTCGGAGCGGGCGAAGCGCCATGTGCAGCCCTCCCACGTACACTGATACGGTTTCTCTCCTAAAGACACAGAGACAGACAGAGAGTTACAGTACATTCGGTGTAGAGATACAGAGATCTCTAGAGACTTTAGGATGACATTATGATAAAACTAATCACCTTAAAACTGATTTATTTAAATTATTAGCAAAGAGAAACTGGATTAAGGGAGCAGAGGTGATGTTAAAGCAATTATGTGCTGTGGATTACAGAACATCAACCAATAGGGAGTGTTCATATGAGATTTCAGAACATTTGCAAAATTATTCCAGATGTATATCTACTGCAGCTCATCTCTTGTTTTATCAGAAAGCCAGGAGTCTGCTCTCGTCAGAACATCTGCACTGAGGTTTAAGTGCGGAGCTCCTACGGCAAACCTGTAAAATTGGTCAGGTCTGATAATATAATATATAATATAATATAATATAATATAATATAATATAATATAATATAGCATTTTACATAGATCGGGCCTATTTGCTCATCACAAATCCCCCAAAAAACATGCAGGTCAACAAGCTCATCGTCTCCACCTAGTGAACGCCTCACATTCTTACACAGTGAATAAAACAAACAACCGGTTCAAGAACGACCCGCGATTGAGGACGATGACGACGGCGGCCCTCAGGAACGGATAACTACATGACAGGAAGAAGCTGACTGAATCCAGAAGCTTGCACCTAAGAAACGCTGATTCCTCCCCATCACAACAACTCACCCCACCCCATCACACCCCACCCCACATACACACACAAAACTAATTGTTCTAAATTGATCAATTTTTAAATAGTTTTCTATGCAGACTTTAATTATACTATAAGTCTGTAATTATCATCTTATTCACGGCCTCAGAGCAGACTTTGTGACCTTTGGCGCCCCCTTGTGGGGGAGGTGGGGTGTGTGTGTGTGTGTGTGTGTGTGTGTGTGTGTGTGTGTGTGTGTGTACGTGAACCCTAAGGAACCACGCCTCGGTACAGCTCTACGTTCTGCACATAAATAACTCAATCTATAGCAGGTTAAAGTCACACTGGCGTTTCCAAACGGATTCGCTAACGATCTCACTCAGACAGAGACACTTTCATTTTGTAGAATTTGCTAGACAGATAGATGACTTTGTTAATCCCTGAAGGAGAAACGTATTCCTTGTTCCTATATATATTTCTATATTTCATTTTAAAAACATGATTTCAAGTTGAAATCTTATTCTAATGCAAATTCTTTGCTTGTCTTTAGTTTAATTGAAAAAAATTTTTTTTGCATGAAATTTTTATTTGTATTTTCATTTTAACCTTATTTCCATGTGTAATTTATGATTGTTTGTGTGACAAAATTTTATTAGAATTTTACTTATTCCTAAATTTTGTAATTAAATTATCTTGTTGATTATTAATGCACTAGTTTTAAATACACCGACATGTCATGTGGCATGTTTTCGTTCTCTGTTTTAACTTATTTTCATAAACAAACTATTACATTTTCATTAATTTGTTAATAAAATTATTCGCTTCTCTCGCACTGCGCTGGTGAAAAGTTTCACACAAAGGAAATAAAAAGTTTACACTCCTTCTTATTTTTAACATAAGAACAAATCGATAAAATATACAAATCTAATACATTTTTTAAATGAGGTCCTGGATATTTATTTACTTGTTTTTAAATTAATAGTTAATAAACATACATTAGAGAAATGTCTAAAGCCAAGCAAAAATACAAAAAAAAAAACCTATGGAAGAAAAAAACAAAAACAGTTTTTTTTAAATTATATTTATTTATATTTAGTAATTAAAATTGAGTAAATAAATATCTGGGACCCCATTTTTAAGATGATTTAGATTTCAATATTTATTAAATTGTTATCAAAAAGTATAAAGCTGTATGATAGGGGGGAAAAAAAAAAAATATATATATATATATATATATATTAGTAGTGTTCTAGTTCTACAAGAGAAAAACAATGCATCTTTTTTTACCCAAATAAATTACATTACAAAACATCAAGATGTGTTGCGTCACAATAAACCCATCATATTTTGAAGATATTGTAAGCTGTAATAACAACAAATGTTTGCAACTGAATAAAAAGTCATAATTAAGTTTATACTGTAATAACACAGTATACCGGTTCAGAAGAGTGCCCCTAGTGGACTACACGGGTACTGAATTATTTATAACAAATTAGTAAAAAGTGTATTTTTTTTACATTTAAAAAAAATAACCAAATCGAGTAAAACAAAGCCATGAGATTTAAACAATGTGATATTCTCATTTTATCTTCGTCTCATGTCTCGATCATAGCTGTGTTTAAAGGTCCGGGTTGGACGCAGAAGACTTTCACATTGCAAAATCGGGCTGCAGCCTCGTTAAGTTTGGGAATGACTGCTGTCGAGTATCAGCTGTTCACCCTAACGCTTCACTGGCGCCATCCAGCCTCATAAGAGAGTATCGGCACCACGCCGCTTGTACCAGTCTGTGACTCTCAAGTACAAATTTTAAGGATCCTCATCACAAACATAACGACACGCTGCCAAGAACGCTTTAAGATCCGATTAGCTTTTATCTGTTGAAAACACAAACCTGTGTGTATTCTGCGGTGAGCTTTCAGGTGAGAGCTTTTGGTGTACACTTTGTTGCAGCCGTCATAGTCGCACATGTGCACTCGTCGTCTCTTCATGTCGGGCGAGTCGGGGTCGGCCTGGATATCTACGTCTGTGCTTAAGCTAAAAAAAAAATAAAAAAAAACAGAAAAAAAAGTTGATTCGTGGCTTCGAGAGCAAAATCCAGTCAGTTTCAAAAGTGACACAATTTTCAAGTCGACTGAAGTGTCGACTTTCAGCTTCAATAAAAACACTGCATTAACCATGTAGGAACTACAGCTATACATGACAAAGACCCTGCATCTGTACAGGATCAATAGTATTTGGACAGCTGACTGTTGTGCATACGTGAACTTTGACACTGACGTGACAGAAACTGCTAAAAATGTGAACGATATCACGGTGGTTCATGGTGTTATCACTGACGGATTTAAAAAAAAAATGTACAACGTAAAAATCAGTTAAACATATAAAGGATAAAAGGTTTAAAGTTTAGATTATACAACACATTTTAACACTAAAACGCTGCTATGCTAGCTCAGCCGGTTGCTAGGGTGTTGCTCGGTGGCTGGTCCCAGGTGTTTCAATATGATCGGAGTTGGTTGCTAAGCTGTAGCTAGCTGGTTGCTAAGGAAACTCGGGTAGTTGCTAAGGTGCTACGGTCCAGCTGGTTGCTAGGGGGGTTTTATCATAAAGCTTTGTTTGTCCTCAGTATGTCTAAATCAAGGCAGGATCAAATGAAAGCAGGAAAAAAATACAATGTATTAACATATTCCTGTAGAGGGGGAAAAAAATAATAAATAAAAAAAATTTAAAAAAATTAAAAAATAAAAAACACAATTTGGGGTCTTGTCAGAAAGCTACTTCAGGTCGCCCCAAAAAACGCGCGGACGTTGCTTCTGTGTAAGATGTGTAGGCGTGTCAAATGTTGTCGCCCACAAATTAATTCATACTAATAATAATAATAAATGTTCTGTGGAACCAGAAGAAAAAATGTGTAATATAATAATAATAAGAAGAAGAAGATCAAAGAACAAGGTTTTGGACAAAACCTATACAAGAACATTATGGAAGAAGCAAACTGTCCCTGTATAGGATTCATGACCGGGTCAAATATTGTGGTCCAACTCACAAAACTGTGAAAGAGGAAGGTTTCGGAGGAAGAGTACGGAAGAACGGTACAGAAGAAATTTACAGAAGAAGGTTTTTAGAAGAGCAGGTTTATGAAAGAAGATTTTGACAAAGGGTTGTGGAAAATAAATATGAAAGAAAATTTTGGCAGAAATGCTAGATATGGAAGACGATTGGAAGATAAGACACAAGAATATGGAAGACAGTTATGGAAAAAGGTTTTGTAAGTTTTGGAGATGATTATCAGCCAAAAAAATGGTAAACAACGGTGTTAAAAAGTGTCTCATCCAGGAGAAAAAGTAGAATTTTTCATAATACTTAACGCTTCTTATTTCCCGATCCATGCTTCTTCGTTTTATTTGTAAATATACATACACATTTATATTTTTATCAGATTAAAAAAAAAAAAAAAAAAAAAAAAAACATTTAAGTACAATTTCATGCCCTTTTATGCCTGTAGTGTCCGTAACTTTTCTGAATTCAAATCCTTAAATGATCTTAATTGTCATTGAGATAAAACTTGATTTAGATTTCACATGAAAAGACTTAAACCTGAAAAAGTGCATTATTCTAAAACGCAAAATCGTTAAACATGAATTTGACATGGTTACGGACACTACAGATTTTCTTTGCAGAAGAAAAAAATCCTTAATTCCCCTTAAAAATGCTTTACTTTAAGCAACAATTTTTTACAGGTCATGTGCTTCCAGAAGCTTACACCAATTTTAGTATCAACGCTTACTGTATATAGAAACTTGAATACTTTTTAGGGAAGTAAGATTGGTCACTTCCATGTTGCATAAACTTTACCAGTGGCTTCTTTGGCACACACTTTCTGTATTATATGTATAACATCAAAAAAATCTAATAAAATCAGTATCAATACTGTGTTTTGGCCGATATGAAAGAACATTAGGATAGAAGGAAGACGTGGAAGATGTTATGGTTATGGAAGAAGGATTTGGAAGAACGTAATGGAACAAAGCTGTCGAGCAACCATATAGTAATTAAAAGAAAGAAATGGATGAGGAAAAGAAAATTGCTTGTCCAGTCAAACCACATCAATAAAACATCATTCGATAATATGAATTATTCGTTTTGTTTTATTGTAAACGTCGACTCTCATCATTCAGACGGTTTCCCCCCCAGACACCGCGGTCTGGTCTACAAAGCGCCGCGCGTTAAGGTGCGTCCTGTGCTAATCAGATTAGAGATGGGCAGGAGTGAGGTGAATAGATTACAAGTTCCAATACTGCATGTTTAAGGGGAACAGGAGGCGTAATAACGTTACCCCTGAACCCATTCCTCAGACCCTGACAGGCACAGAAATACGTCCAACGCACCAGCAGAGGGAGCTAAAGGGTGTGAAAGTCTAAATCCCATACAGCTGGAGCGTTTCCAGTCCAATGCTGATCTCTCCTTCTTCTTCCAACTTACCCTCCCCCTCGTTTCTTTTTTTTTCTGCCCATGTGTCTCTTGTTCCCCTGTTTTCCTTCCCTTCTCTCCTCCATCTCGCCCTCGCATGTCCGCTTTCCCACTAATTTCCCCCTTAATTCCTTTCTTGTTTTTTTTTTTATTCAGACAATTCAGCTGTGAGATTTCGAGTCCTCCATGCTGTCTTAATGTCCCCCTCGCTCTGTCTCTCACTCCCTCTCCCTTTGAAAAGCATTCATAAGGGGGTGTGACGACAAACTGAGTTACGTAACCTTGTTTATACCCAGTTTGTAGAGAACCCTGCCCAGCAACACACACTCACGCACACACACAATCATACACACACACACACTCATACATCCACACCCAGCTTGTAGCTCCAGAAGAGCAGAGCAGTGGTGCTGCACTTACGCAAGTGTCTATTAGTGATGCAGATATGGCTCACAGAGATGCCCCTGGCTCAATCTCACACACACACACACACACACTCACCTGTTGTCCATACTCTGCGTTCTGAACAAAGCCGATCCAGACTCTGTGCCGCTTTCATCGCTGTCACTCTGGAACTCCACCGGGGACGTCGAGCCAGGTTTAATCCGCACTACACACACACACACACACACACACACACACACACACACACACACACGACAAAAGAAAGAAGAAGAAAAAAAACACAAGAATTTTAGCTATTTGACCCCGGCTAGACCCAAAACACTGGCACCAAGCATGCAGAAATCCATTCCAGACGCTCACATGACCAGCATCGACCCGCAGCTTTCTGTCTCGTTAACACTCCACGCTGTCGTGACGATTACAGAAACACGGCGTCAACCTAATCCTTATTATCCGCACCTGCAACCTGTACACGATTACCACGAAGAAGGACTTCACGTGTCCCTGTACCAAAACGTTCTCACGTGACCCGTCCCTCTTGTACAGTGACACTGTAATGCGTAGCTACAAAACAAAGATTTGTGATGAATTAAAGAAAAATCCGTCATATCCGTTTTCCACCGAAGCGGAGCTAATTTGGAGCCGGGGACCAATTTCGAGAAAGTTCTTCGATTTCAGACAGCCAAAGCACCGGCCCTCAGACAAAAGCAACGTACGTATACAGTGACATCATGACTGGACCCATTAAAATCATCATCTTATGAGGCCCTTTTCCACCAAAGTGAACCCGGTGCTAGTTCATGTCTGGTGCTGGTGTCGGTTCAGACCTGAACTCATAGACAGGAACTAGTACCTGGTTCACTTTGGGGGGGTAAAAGAGGTTCATTAGATCATTTTAATCCCCATCAGTTAAGTGGAGCTACAGTTATACCTCGACTAGCCCATTATATAAGCTAATCAATTTAGAGTCAGACTCCGCGACGCTATCCCTCGTGGTTATGGTGCTATACAAAAGGCAGACGACACCGCGGCATGGGTGTCCAGTACGTTCACAAAGTAGCTCGACTCCCAACCACTTCAACTGGGTGTGTGGTAGTCTGACTTTCGTCTAGTGTGGAAGATCGGTTTAGTAACATGTTTACATTTATCTTAAAAAGTCTGAGTAATGTACTGAAATTCTGGGAACGGTGGGCGGAGTCGTCCTGGAAGAAACCACGTCCAGACGGATCAGAACCGTTTCCTCAGAGGAGAAGACGTTTGCATGGATTTGTAACGAAGCAAGAGTTCACTTCCTTTAATTTGTCACCCATCAGTAAACACTGGAGACGCTATAGAGGACTCCTGGCACAAAGCCGAGAACAACCCCACCCTTCCCCCTCTTAAGGCACAAATATCTTAGAAAGCTTTTTTTGCTTCCCCCCCCCCCGTACATGTCAGAATGCTAAACCTGGGAACCAGACACACTGCTGGGGATTTTTGTTCTTTTTTTATTTTTGTATCATCAGGGTTTAGACAAACCGAACACATTTTCCACCTACTGTGACCTCATATAAGAAAAGCCCCTCCCCCGGCTTGACGGACTGTGGAGGGGTCCGGCCCAGCAGTAGCTCATTTACATAGACACAGAAACGGCGCATTTGGAAAAGGAGTGAAGGGAGTTTAAGATATGAGATCATTCAAATGGTGTTGGAGCTACAGCATTAACACACACACACACACACACACACATGCACGCACACACACACACTTTGGCGGAGCTGTGGTAAAGGATCTTGTTTTGTTTTTTCCTGTTTACTTTGCCTACCATTACAGTCTTTAAAGATCCCATGTTTTATAATTTCTTTAACAAGTCAATAAATTACATTTACAGTGTAACATCTTAAAACTTAATGAAGCTGCTTCTAGAGTTTGCAATTAGTTTTTATTAGTTTTGTACTTGCCATATCTCAGAGAAGTGTATTGGCCTAATCAGACATGTCCTACAGAATCTAGAGGTTTAGCTCAGATTGACGTATTAAATTTTTTATATGTCTTTCAAACAAATACAAAGAGACGGAGTCTTTTTTTTTTTTTTTTTCTCTCCTCCTACTTATTCAAGTCAAACAAGATCGCAGGACAAAACGTTCCCTCCCTGCGTCTGGTTCAGAATTGGTGAGAATTTCTTGTTAATGCTGGGTGTGGCTGCGGTATGCAGGCTGCTCTTTGGGCGCGGCCAGAAAAGATGGAAAGATGGAGAGATCGTAAATTAACCTCAAACTCCTTATTAAAAAGAGGTGTGGCTCAGCAGCACGTGGGCGGATCCCTCTTCGGGGTAGCTTTTAACCCCCTTGTTGGAGGAGCAGAACAGAGCGCTCTTCACAAGGTTTGGCTCGCAATCAAAGAGGGAATTGTTCGGGAATAAAAAGCCCCGGCCAGCCCCGGTCTTCTCCCAAAGCATCCCAATATTATTCTGCTTAATAACTGTGTGGGTGCGCGGGTGACGTTTTAATCTGTGTGTCTCCACAGAGTGGAATTAGAAGGTGAAACTAAACTTCTTAATAAGCAACTTTATTACCCCCCCCCCCCCACCCAAAAAATATAACTCTCTTAAAGCAAGTGGGTTCGTTCAAGCCTTTTGCACAGCTCGCGGAGACGAGTTAAAAAAAAAAAAAAGAAAAAAAAGAAAAACGTCCTGATCTTTGGGAACGATTTTTCAAACCATTATCTTTGTGCAGAATCCAGCAAAATGCCCCTAATTTCACCCCCCAGTGTACATCACGCCGTGGCTTCCTCTTTCATTTCCCAGCCTTGTCTTAGTTTTCATTATTAGGCTTCATTTCCTTTTTGGCAGAGTGAAGTGGAGAGCTGTGAAGTCAAAAGGACAAGGGGGAGAAAAAGAGAAGAAGAAAAAAAACGGCCTGAGGCGGAACAAACCATTGCAGGATGAAAAAAGGGGAATCATTAGAGTCCAATCCATTTAACCAGAAGGTTCTATACAACGACAGATCAGCCATAACATCAAAACATTGATCATGGGTTACAATGGCGTCTCCCTTGGGGGTGTATTAGGCAACGAATAAACAGCAGGTCTCAAAGGCCAAGTGTTGGAAGATGGAAAAATGGGTGAGTGTAAAAGACATGACTGACAAAGGACCAGACTGTGATCTCCAAACCATCAGGTCTTGTGGGATTGTTTCCAGTCTGCAGTGGTCAGGGCCTAGCAAAAGTGCGCCAAAGGAGAGGAAACCTGTAAACCCGCGACAGGGTTACGGAAGCCAAGTCGGGCCCATATGGTCTGATCCGGTAGAGGAGCTACGGTCGCTCAAACTACTGAAAAAGTGAATCCTGGTTCTGATAGAAAGAATGCATCACAGTTTGTCCACATTGATCTGCAGACCCCTCAGGATACCCATGCTGAGCGGCTGTGTCCGCCGCCAGAAAGTCCTACGATGGACATGTGGAAGAAGAGACAGCGCCAGGATACACCATGAGAAAGAGGCAGTGTGAAGCTCGGGGCAATGTTCTGTTGGGAAACCATTCATGCAGATGTTGCTTTGACACGTAGCACCTCCTTAAACACTGGTGCTGACCAAGTACCCCTTGAAAATGGCGCTCCCTGATGGCAGTGGTCTCAGGACACTACACGAAACGGTTCAGGGACGGTTTGAGGAACATGACCAGGGTGTTGAAATTGATGCTTTCTAAGAAATCTAATAAAAGACACCTAGATTTCAAGCTCGCGGCCCTCGGCTTAACGGGAAGATCTGCCGAAACTATTTCAACAATAAAAAGCTACTTGGTTCATTAGCTTTATTTAATTACTTTTTACTAGCACCTTGCTCCTGTAAAAAGTAATAAAATCAACCTAATGAACAAGCCGGCAGCATAGAGAATGCTGGGAAGGCGGGAAGCGGTGCTGCTTTACACATCCAGGGTCCTCGGTTCAATCCTGAGGATACGATTCGTGGGTTTTGTCCGGATCCACAGCAACACTTACTATTTAACATTAATACCTGTATTTGCGGACGGCTAGGAAGAATTCCCGATTAACGATCGGCTGGTGTACACACGGAGACGGCGTGAAACGTTCCCGAACCAGTGAAACGTACTGTACCACACAGCGTGTTGGTGTTAGACCAGGCGTGGAGCACTAGATCCTCAATTCTCTGCTTAGGACATGAATGCTATAAGCCACCCGACACCTCGGCAACCGTACACCACGCTGAATAAAACATCGGCGCGAGGAGTGAAAGACAGGAAACACAGATAAGGCGTTGTCCTCACCTGACCCTTCGGAGCGGCCGTCTGTGCCAATAAGGGGTACGGTGATGGCGGTGGGCACACCGTCCGCAGGCACGGTCGTATAGACAACAGGCAGCGACTGAACCACTACGGGGATGGTCTGCAGCTGGCCCACCTTGCCCGAAACGTTCACTGAGGGGATGGTGTGGATGACGTGCAGGATCTGTTGTCCTCCGACGCCCTGAGTCGAGGCCAGAATGGAGCCCGGGGACGCCAGGACGGCCGGGAGGGTGGCGCTGGTGCCGATGCTGCCCGTCGCCGGGGCGGGGTTCACCGGCGTCACGGCAGGTGTGGCGATGATGGGTAGCGAGGGACGGGGTTTGTTGAGGGAGAGGTCCACGGGTTCGGTCTGGTCGGCGTCTGGCAGGTGGGTGCTGATGATGCAGAGGGGAGGAGGAGAGGACTTCAGCTTCAGGTCCGTCGGCTCCGGGCAATCGTCCTCGGGCTCCTGCTTCTGCAGAAAGAGAGAGAGAGAGAGAGAGAGAGAGAGAGAGGACAAAAGTCAGTGTGGAAACAAAGAAACAGAAAGCAGAACAGGAATAGAACCGAAAAAGCAGAAGAAGAAGCGAAGCGAGATAAAGATAACAGAGGGCAAATTGTAGGGCAAAAGAGAAGACGACAAGGACGGGGAGGAAAAGTAGAGCTGGGGAAGATGAC
>JAQQZT010000011.1:2352273-2364386 GCA_030068275.1 Clarias platycephalus
CTATTGGTGCAGGTGTTTGTTTACATTGAGACAGTAGCGCATTAGTAGATTATTATAAAGTAGATTATTAAATCTGATACATAACTGCACATAACGTCACTTTTACTCCACATGTAGATTCACTGATGGTGCAGGTTAAACTTCAGGCCGAGATCTAAGGACTGCAGGAGGTTCATTACATTGTGTCGATTTAAGACGCGCCCATGGTTTGACGCAGAAACTTTTCTGAAACTGTTTAGAGGCCCTTCAATGGATGAAACATAAAGATATCATTGAAAGAGTTCTGACCAACGTACAGACAAAACCTTTCTTTTGTTTATGTAGATAAAATCTAACTATTTTGCAATCTATTCTGATAAGTGTCTGCGCTCCTGGGAAAATGTGAATGTGCACTGAGGTGCCTTATCTTGGCCACCTGTGGATGCAGTATGATGATATAAAAAATTTAAAAAAATAAAAATTAAAAAAGATACTTCCAAACATCAGTCTGAAAGTTTTGCCTAACAGAGGAATGTATCTACAGATACGTTCCTAAAACCCTACTCTGTATGTTTGAACACCCCTTTGCACTCTGGTGCAGGAACATAACTTTCTCACCGCGCCAAAATCGATTGAGTTGATTCCAGTCGATGCTGCTCCTGCTGTAAATCATTGACCCGGGCCAAACATACAGATGGAGTGATGTGCTGCTCGTAGTTAAGACTTATTCAGACATTTACGTTGACTTGGAATGATCCGTTTGGCCCAGTTTAAACGCAATTCAATTCCTCAAACCCATCCAGTATTGTTTTATTCATTAATAAATGCGCCAATCAAACTCGATGAATATTGGACTCGTTGTTTCAGTGTGTACCATGATATTTCAAGCTTTACATTCCTGAGCTGATGTTATTTCCAGATTGATTTGCGGTTTTAATTAAAATCCTTTCATACAATTGATCACTAAGTAACTGCAACAATCATTATTAAACATAATAACTTTATTAGAAGTTTGTGTTTTCAACTACGTACATTTTTTTTTTACACTTCTTAATTTTTTTCATTGATGTGTATTTTTGGTGCCAAATAAGAAAGGTAAAGCAGTCCGTGTGTCAAATGCGTAACCATACGAAATGAAAAATCCTGCAAGAGTTCATCTTTAAGTACGCTTTTACAGCCGTAGTAAACCGTTAATGTGAAACATTAGCTCTGTGTGTTTACACAGAGGACTCGTATCGCGTTTGCAAGGCACCATGGGTCGATTGACCTGGTATTGATTTGTTTCGCTTACAGTCACGACCCACTGTTTCCCGAATCGTTCTCTCAGCAGGAACAAAACTATACTGGAGAAAATGTCAGCCATAATACTTCTGTTTTCTGCAACGAAAATAATATTTATATGTTTAATATATAAAGCAAAACCCATGACGTATTCAAAACAAACACAAGTCTTTTTTTTTTTCAAGTTCATGGTGCGAAACAGGAACTCTTCAGACATACCCCGTAACATCATAGCTAGCTGTGGGTTTCTGGCGTGCCGGAGTCCTGGAGTCTCTGACGCCAGCACTGGAGTGGCTACTGCTACTGATCTGACTGATCAAGGTCTGGTTCCTGTTGGTGGGATTCACGTTGATCGCGCTCTGCAGTGTAGCCGTAGTCTGGTAAGGCATCGTGTGTTTTGCGGCTTGGGGCGCACCATACGGGTAACCCACACCGTGGCGCCTGAACCCTCTGTGTGAATCCAGATCACTGCAGAAGGACATGCTTAGCAGTCCTCCGCCTATCAGCGACATCAGAGACGAAGCGATTCCGACATACAGGCAGTCTCCGATCTCGGACTTCATACTGTCGGGTATGGCGTACTCGTAGAAGGTCTTTACGACTTCATTGGTCCTCCAAGAAACTGGAATGAGCGACAGGAGACCGGCGGTTAAAAACAGACACCCTCCGGCTCCGGCTACATTCATCTTCGCGGCGGAGCCTTTCATGCACACGGTGCACTGCATCCCAATGCTGGACACGGCGATGGCCAGGACGGATAAGATCACCGAGATGACCATCATGGCTCGGGCCACCTGCAGGTCGGTGGAGAGGCCAAGGATGGTGCTGTAGGTCTCGCATTGGAAGGTGCCGGTGCTCTGGTAGACGCACGCCATCCACAGGCCCTTCACGTTTTTCACAGCCGTGACGATGTTGCTCCCGATGTGGGGCGAGAATTCCCAGTAGGGCAGCAGGGTGGCCGTCAAGTTACCGATCATGCCAATGATGCCCAAGAAGAATCCCATCAGCTCCACTGCGGCTGCGGCCATCGCGGCGAATGGTGGCCCGTTGCGCTTCAAAGCTTTAAACGGCCAGCGATGAGCTCACGATCTGTTAAAATAAGAAGATAAACGGAATATTTAGTGAGCTCTATATGTATCAGACTAACTCTGCCCTTTATTGTGTGTCCTGTCCCATCTGAGTTTCTGTTATCCCTATTTCGAACTCTTCTGTCCTCTCCTGTCTAAACACTGAGTTTCCACAGTCCACATGTAAGCACACATGTACACAGAGAAGTAGGTTAAAGATTCACCTGTTACTCACCACAAAACAGGGATTTGCTGCCCCACGGTAAACCCAAGGCTGCTGAAAGTAGGACAACCGCAATAATCTCAAAATAATGGCTTCTTTCTCTTTTTCCAGCATGAATGACAACAAGATAATAAATGTAATAATTTGCATGTTAAAGTCAAGTTAATCATCTGAAGCTTTTTGCATTCAAGTGCAATAAAAGTTTTCAAAGTGGACTATTGACTAAAGTGTTGCCTGTCATGAAAAAGTATTCACACCCCCTCTCTGCTTCCAATACGTAATATTAAACAAAGGGTAAGATTAGCCCAACACTAGCATTCTTATCACGACCAACACTGCAAACACTAACATGTCTAACGCTACCTACGATACTATAGAGATTTGACCGCAGTGCCGCCCGCGTACATCCACCTTAATGTTTATCTGGTACTCAACCTCACAGTATGACATAAAAGGTGATGATGACACTGCCTACTGTTATATTTGGTTGAGGAACACCGGTGTCGCCTCGCACCTCCAGTATGGAGTCTCTGTGTGTGTGTGTGTGTGTGGTGTTTACATGTTCTCCCCGTGCTTGGTGGGTTTCCTCGGGGTACTCCGGTTTCCTCCCTCAGTCCAAAGACATGCAGATTAGGCTAATTGGCGTTCCCAAATTGCCCGTACTGTGTGTATGTGTGTGTGTGTGTGTGTGTGTGCCTTGTGATGGATTGGCACCGTGTCCAGGGTGTACCCTGCTTTGTGTGCTAAGTCTCCTGTTATAGGCTTCAGGCCCTCTGCGACCCTCTACACAGGATACAGCAATATAGATGGTGAGTGAGTGAAAATAGACAATTTAAAGTTTTAAATTCAAATGACTTTATTAAACTGGAATATTTGACTTTGGAAAGCAATATCTTTATATAGGCTTCCATATAATATCCCTTAAATCCTAACATTATGGCAATATGTGCTGTTAGTCTTTAAACAGTTCTTGTTGAGGGCTCGCCACAGCACACCAAAACTTGGCACAGGTTTTATGTTAGTATTGATGCCCTCCCTGACAAAACCCTCTCATTTTATCCGGGCTTGGGACGGGCTCTGCATGTAGTGGCTGGGGTTTGGGCTCAGGGTGGGAATTTAACCCGGGTCTTCCATATGGAAGGCAGGTGAGAAACCTACTACTGGGTCGCCAACGCCAAAACATTATGACAATAGTAATACTACAAATACTAACAAATAATAACACTAACATCAATATTGAACAACTATCATTAACACTCACAACACTATAAACAATACTAACGCTACTATTAACACTAATGGTTCTAGCAATACTAACAATGCGAACAGTAGAAATAGCATTAGCCTACTCCTAAGCCAGTGGAATAGTGTTGTAACCGGACAAGCCGACCCGCAAAAAAAATACGCCAGAGCATAACAAAGTAATATTTCTCTGTAGCTCGCGCATCTATTAACGTGTACACCACAAGAGGGCGCAGTTACAGTTCAGGTAGTGAGCAATACGGGACGTTGTATTTTTCATTGATGAAACGATTCTTGATTACTAACGTCTTCAAATATTGATTAAGAAAAATGTGTGGAATTTGCAACCCTAGACAGTTTTTGTGAATATTTCAATTAGCTCTTTTAACGAAACAATAGATATTGCTTAATTAGTAATCAATTATGCAGTTTCATTCTATAATAGAAAATTTTTTCTCTTGAGCACACACTTACCATAGTTACTTACCATTACGAAGGCACAAAGCGATGCTGCCTAAGATACAATTGCGCTCTGGTGTGAAGTTCTGGTACTCTGTTACCGCTAAAGTGTGTATGCATGAGAGAGAGAGAGAGAGAGAGAGAGAGTTTGGGCTTTGTTTGAGTTTAATCTCATCAAATCTCTGTTCGCATGTAAGCAGTGCAGTAATGCGATTAAAATGCTCTCCTGCTTCCTCTATCGCACTAAACCTCTTTAACTAAAGTCAGCACACTGCAGCATAGTCTCGGGACACTAATAAGTTAGAAGTTCTGGCATTTTCAATGACCACAAAAAATCTTTTTACAAGCCGTTATCCTCAGGAAATAACAAACACAAGCTGTAGTCATTGTGTGCCTTTTTGTACTGGTCAAAGTCCATGTTTTGTTCTAGATCACGGTGCTCTAACCCAAATCACCTGCTCTTATGTGAGTTATAATTACCGATCCTTGACTGTAGAAGACGCTGTTTCTGATTTTCAAAATGTTTTGCCTTCATTGTTTTTCTTGTTCTTTTTTTTCAAACTTTATCAATTGTTAATTTTTTTAAGGTTCTTTAAACGTTTTCAAACTTGAGCAGGATTCACAAAAAATGACCCGAGAAGTCAGTAAAGGCTTGTTATAGTCTGATAACGTCACTGTCTCAAACAAAAAATTGTCAAGAAGCTACCATGTTTGATGTACGCTATACTGTAAGCTACTATCTTGCGAATACCGCCGTAAGAAACAGCTGAGAGTCAAGAATATAGTCATCTGGTATGTACAGTCTAGCAGCTAATTTAAAGCAGTTTTAGACTTTCTTATCAACAAGATAATGTCATTAATCAGGCTTGCCAGGTTGTAGCATAATTTCCAGCCCAACAACTATCAAAAACCACACAAATGAATCAAAACTAGACCAAATATTACAGCATAATAACTGCCCTGTCTTTTGATACTCCTCCACATTGTGAGCATTGGGGCAGCGTGATTCCCACCCCAATGGGCACTTGTTGCAGTTCCCCTTTTTGACGCAATAATAACGCTATAGAGTTGAACTCTAGTAGAACTCTATATCTATGGAAGAAAACCTTATATTAGTGATATAGCAACATCTTTTCAAATTAGAGTTGGGTCACACAGAGTTGATGAAGACTTAATAAAGAATAACATTTCTTAAACAATGGATATAAATGCTGGAGCTCTCCACCAATGCACAAGTCACCACGGCCTAATAAAACCATGTCAGTGGGAGATGCATGACTGGGGCCAGAGGCATTGTGGGTAGGTGCTGCTGTGGGAACAATGCTCCTGAACACAGACCCGAGGATGTAGGTGCCAGCAGAGAGAGAGTGGTGGTGTCGAGAGGGTGAGAGAAGTGTGCGTCTGGAGGTGTGATGTTGCCAGTGTTGCTCCTGCACCTCCCTAAATGAGAGCATTGAGAGGTGTCGAGAGACACACTCCAGTCTTTAGCCTAAAGGGTCTGGATCAGGATTCCCACATCAGCGCCGAGCTTTATCAGCTCTCCCTCGGACCTGGAAAAAACACTGAACATTCACATTATGGCTAATATAACCAGGAGGGACTGGTTCCTCAGCAGAACACCGACCACACAGTTTCCATCACACAGTTATGTTCTCTGGATAAAGGTGTTTCAGGGGTTCATGTGACTTGAATAAGTACGTGTAGATAGGAATTCATGTGCCTTTTGCGTCTGCTGATGTCATCAGTCAGCGACATCAGAGCAGGGATTTCATAGCAGTGCTAGCAACAGCCGCTAAAACAGCTAAAGCGAGGCATCTGGGTGTCTTCTTTCTTCTGGATCGCAATAAATACAGCCGACTAACGTGCGACATAATTTCTTGAGAAATCCATGTAGAAAAGAAAAAAAAACGACCTATATTTGCAACAAACAAAACAAAATTAAATATCTTCTCACGTGAGATTTCAATGTTTCTCTCTCATCAACCCTGCTGATGTCATTCCCCTTCACCCCTCCTCACACCGCCACTCTCATTTGGAAAGGTGTAGGAATGACACCAGGACTCACACCTCCATCAGCACGCTTCTCTCACCCTTCCTACTCCTCCATTCCCACCGGATCACCTACGCGCCGTCGCTGACCTCATACTGACCCACGATCAGTGACCAAATAATTGTTAAATATGGCTGATACCAGGAATCGTTCTTATCAATAACAGATGGAAAATGCTAAACGATTTTAAAGAGGAAAATAATTAGAGTCTGATCCTAATAAGAGAATTGAGAAGTGTTTAATTAAGTGGAATAAAACTTTCTCTATCGTTCATAAGAAAACAAAATAATGAAAAATGAATTCATATAAATTGATTATGTTTCTGCAGAATCTTTAGTTTTCTGTATGACCTTATGAAAGTTCTCCATGTCAGTCTTTGTCACCTTCATCATTTGGGCCGGTGTAGGGACTCACACCTTTATACAAGCTTCTCTCACTCCTCCAGAGTCTGCAGTACTGTTCCCAGCTCATCACCTACACACACTGACCCGTACACTGACCTCAGACTGACCTGATAAATATTTAGTTCATATACATACAGTATATATCTGATATATATATAAAACATTTTAAAGAAGTCCGTGAATGATGATCCCGGCCGAGGTGACTCGGTGGCTCACTACAGTCGTTCCCATGAACATTCAGCGTATGGCACGTCTGATCCTGGAAAATCGATGGATAACTTGTCGCCAATTTGCAGAAGAGACACATCTGTCTGTGTGAACTATGCACACAATCATTCACTAATACATTTACTCACGTTACTGTAATTGAGTAGTTTTTTTTGTGTACTTCTACTTTTTAAAGTAGTTTTAAAATCTGTAATTTAACTTTTACTTAAGTGTGTTTTGTTTGAAGTATTGTACTTCGCTTCATTTGAAATCATATTCGCTACTGAGTAAAAAATAAATTAATAAAATATGAAAAATAATAAAAATAATGCAGCGGAGGAGGGAAAAAATTGCACCCCGGAAACCACTGCACTGATTGATTGATGCTTCTTATGAAGCAAACGCCTGGCTATATTTAAGCGACCACTTTGATTTTTAAGCACAAGAAAGACAACAGCTTTATTATGCAAAGGTGTTCCTTCAATTAAAAACAATGTTTTTGAGATTTATATCAGCTTGTCTTTTTTAAACTACACCAAAATCCCTCATCTCACCCCTGCTGAAAAAGGTAACTCGATAAATTTTACTCCGAGTAAATTTTTTATGAAATTCTTTTTACTTTTACTTGAGTAGATTTTTATAAGAGTAACTTTACTTGTACTTCAGTAAAATTTCACTGAAGTAACAGTACTTGTACTTGAGTACAAAAGTTTATTACTCTTTCCACCTCTGTTAAAAACGATAGATAGATAAAGATAGATAGAAGATAGATACTTTATTCATCCCCATGGGGAAATTCACAGGTTTCTTTTTTTTTTGTGATAATGCGAAGTTCTACCGTAAATCGCTTGACCTACAGTATAATGTATGAGGACAGGCCCCACTACAAGACTTTTTTTGTCTTTGTTTTTGCTCAAGAGCAAGTCTTAATTGTAATCAAACTGGCAGCTTGTCTGCGATTACGTCAGGGTTGCCAGATTACACAGACAAAATCCCGTCTAGACAGTACTGAAAACCTACTCAAAAAAAACCCTCAGAGTTGACCAAAAAATTTTCAAGTTGTTGTGTTTTGTTACTATTAATGCATTTTAAAAATTCTACATTTTGAAAGAATTCCAGGTGGGTTTTTCACTTCAATATGATGTAGTCTTGTGTGTGCCTATCCATGAATGCGACCGCACGCAGTTCAGACTTGTGTTGAAAATGATCCGCAAATCTTACTAGGCCCAACATGGTACGATTTCTGTTTTTTTACTTTTATAAAAAAATGTTTTATTCAGGCATGAAGTCGACAATTTCCCATTGTCAATTTCCCATTCCCAGAAAATACTGCTAATTTTAAAAATCCTGGGGGCGCATAGTATTTAAAAAAGTATGTTTTTACACATTTTTCTGTTGTTTTACTTTTCTATGCAAAATAGTGTCTGTGAACATCACAATATAAAGATGATAAACACCTGATAACTACCGACAGAGTCACCTTTGTCCTCTGCTGTCCCCCTACCTTGATTCCCGACTGACCTCGGGGTCAGCATGTCGGGCCTCACACCTTGGCTTTGCCTCTGCGAGGTGTAGGAGTGACACCAGGATTCACACTTTCGTACGCACACTTCTCTCACCGCAGAGTCTGAGGAATTGTTCCCACAACGGCGCCTGCACACTCCTGTGGACTGACTCTGGACACAAACACTGACCTCATACTGACCTGTCCTGTGTATGTCTACTGTAGAGGCCAGAACGCCTTAACCGATGAGAAGGAAGCAGCAACCGTACTAATAACTAATGAATAAGAAATTATGTAGTATAAACATAAATATTTTAAATATAGCACAATTATATTGTTAGATAAATGCAATATATTGTTAGTGAATACAGTATATTATGCAATGTAGCTGAAAATGGGTCTATTGTATGTTTACTCTATTATTATTATTATTATAATGATGATGATGATGATGATGATGAGCGGTCCTGTGCCGCTCTGTGTCATGACCCCAGTGATGTCAGTCCTCTCCACAAGGCTTCACGCCTCTAATCTCATTTGGGAAGGTGACACCAGCCCTCACACCTCCACCGGCACACTTCTCTCACCCGCTCTTCTCCACCAGTCTCTCTCTCCTGGCCCCCGGTTCTACATGTTACATGTAGGAGTGTCTGCAGAACTGTTCCCAACCCTGCACCTACACACACTCTGACACGCTGACCTGGACTCACACACACACTGACCTTATACTGACCCGTGCATAGACCAGTAGTTGACGTATTATTATATCATAATGTATATAAATGGTATATTTTAATTGCATTTATTTTTCATTTTGTTCTAACGTAATCACGAGCAGCTAATATTACTCGTCATAATGTATGAATGAATATGCAGAATGCAAATCTACGTTTATTCAGTTTGTTTTTAGAAGCTTCTATTCATTTTAAGCTTTGCTTTTTTTTAATTCTATTAACAGATAATTGTTTCTTTTTAGAAACAAATTCTTAAAATAAGACAAATTATTTTTGTTCCGCAAACGGAACGAGATGATGTCAGCTTTAAAATGAGTACAGTATGTTTAGATTATTAAGAAAGCTTTAATAATCATATATACAGTTTATTCCATCCGTATAATAAGAAATTCCACATAAATGTAAAAATAGTGTAGATGATATTCACTTGCTAAGATGTCACTTTACTTTACAAACATCTTAATATTATACACAAATACACATTATTAATATGTGTTAATAAAAAAATTACAAACAAGTTATAAATAGTTTACTAAATAAAAATGTATGATTAATTAATTATCTATTAATATTTAATTATTGCATAAAGTAGTATGAAGTTGTGGATTCCTATTTAAAAGATATTTAAAGGTCTTATAAGAAAAGGTGTATATGAAAGACATTTACACTTAAGTGTAAATAAATTCCAGTTCTGGACATTAAAACTTTTTAAAAGTTTTAATAAATTAAAATTTCCATGTAAAAGCCATAAGTTCACTGCCTTTATACTTTAATATAAGTTTATATCATTGTGTGCTTAATGATAAAACAGTATGATCCTTTATGATGGCATAACATTATTATTATTATTATTATTATTATTATTATTATTATTATTATTATTATCTGACTTCTCGTAAGAGTTATAAGGATGCAGTAATTTGCAACATTTCAAGCTTCCCCTTAGTAAATGTGTAGAATCAGAAAAATAACAGAAAGGTTTATTGTTATCTTTATTTGAAATTAATATTTTAAATGCTCTTCTTTCAAATAAAGTTAGCCTAATTAATGCATTAGCTAATGTTACACTTTACATGACATTTAACACCGTAACTTGTCTTTTGAGGTCAGATGATAAAATATAACTAAATAATGAGATATTAATATATCCTACACATACAGATAAACTTATAGTTTTGACAATCAGGCTCGAGTCTCTGAACAAGCTTAGCTTATCATAGTGTATAGTATAGTGTATATTCAGATACATTCTAATAGCCTATATAAAACATTCAACTTTAATCTGATATCCATATCTATCATAATTTATCCATATTTCTCCTCTACTCCATTTCCCATGTGCCCTCAGGATCACGATGTCTGGTGTTGCTCTGTCTCATCGTCTCGTGCCTACATTTCACCAGGCCTCACGCTTCAGCTCTCGTTTGTGGAGGTGTAGAAGCGACACCAGGACTCACACCTTCATCGCCACACTTCTCTCAGCAGTATTTCCCTGCAGCACTGTTCCCACACCAGCGCCTACACAGCGGACAAGCTCGGACACGCGCGCACAAAAACCCTGACCTCGTACTGACCTGTGCTGTACACAGCCTGGCTTTATGTACACTACAGTACATTTCCAGTACACATGAACCGAACCTTAAGAAGCAAAGCTGTCTTTATTTTTATTTTTTATTTTTAAAGACTTTTAATAAATTCAAATTTCCATGTAAATGTACCACCTTAGCTACAAGAACAGGTAGTGTAGTATCGTTCTTTTTCCAAACAGTATGCTTCATCTTTTAATGACCTTACAGATGTATTAATTGCTTATTATTGATTTTTTTTTGTTTTTTTACTTTGATTGTTATGAATTTTAAACCTTGCTCATAGACTAAGCTTTAATTCTTAATTCTTAAAATATTTGTATTTGTGTAATATATTTGTATATTATTTCATCAATAATGTATAGATTATTTCTGGCCTCGATGCACATGTGACCCAGTCTGTGCCGTGACCCCACCGTGGCCACTCCGCCTCACACTTCTGCTCTATTTTGGAAGCTCTATGAAGGGCACTAGTCTACACACTTTAAACACTTCTCTCACACTTTCTGTTACTTTAGTACCTTTACTGGCACGGTACGCCAAGCTACAGTACTGTTCCCACACCAGCACCTACACACTCTGACCTGGACCTAAAGCCTGAGCTCTCACTGACCGGTCCTGCACACACACCTATAGACACTGACCTCATGTGTGTTTCTAGTACATAAACTATTGATAAGGTATTCACAAAGTTGCTTGTTAATAAATCATGGTTTCGTGTTACCAACAACTTACCAGTCAATCAAAGTACTTATTAAATTATGCAGAAATGCAATTTTTGTGATTGTGGCCGAAGAGGTCAGTTTTTATTTGACCATTGTTTCCATAATGTCTCTGGGGAAGCTTCATAGCGTTTTGCATTCATCAGACAAAAACTAAATATTCTAACATATTTTGCAAATATACAATATAGTGTTCAGGAGGTAAACATACTGTTTGTTTCTTGTATCTTGACACAATAAAATTAAAATTCCTTCAACAGAATTTAAGCTGCATTTTATTTGAAAAGCAAGAACTTACTTGTTAAGAAAGTATTTTAAAAAATCAGAAAGCAGTTCCACATGCATAGTGTTTAAAATGATCTTATTCTAATACATTATTGTTATTATAACCGGTCGTGTACAGTGGATGATCCAATACCGCATTTGTCTAATTATTGGTAATGTGTTTTTTTTTTTTTTTTGAAGAGTATTTTAACATTTACTTAAGGAGTCTCCGGTGTCATGACTTTCAAGTCAGATTTAAAGTTACAGGATTAATAAAAGTCTTTATTGTTTCGCAGTAACTTGGCAATCTGTGTTGTTTTCTGTCTTATTAAATTAAAAGAAAGAGGGGGGGGGGGGGGACTCACATTATGACATGTATAGCGGGCAAATT
>JAQQZT010000011.1:2372065-2382562 GCA_030068275.1 Clarias platycephalus
CCCCCCCCCCCCCCCCCCCCCCCCCCCCCCCCCCCCCCCCCCCCCCCCGGAACTCAGACAAGTTTTAAAAGTTATAGCGCGCGCTTTATGGTGCGCTGCTTGAGTGGAGAGCTGATCACAGATCAGTGATCGCAGTGAAAAGTCCCGAAGTGATGGACAGATTATTTCAGAATCCACAAACGAGACATGCGTTTGCTATAGTATTAGTTTATACACATTACTTATGAGAATAGTTTATAAGTACATGATAAATAATCTTTTTTCGTGTTGTCTTGTATAAATAGACAACCAGAAGGTGGTGTCCAGTTACAGAGATGTAAAACTTTAACTCTAACTTTCTATAATGCATTTCAAAGAACTGTTAAAATATTGTACTGGATTTGGATTGAATTGGTATTATTAACTAAGTTTATTAATTGGTAATAATTACTAATTGTAACTAAAAAGTCTAAACAGAAAGAGGGGTCATATATAGCAAGTTATGTAGCCTATACATCTATTTATCTATCTATATATCTAAGGGAAAAAATGACTAATAGGGATAGATATGAAACAATTAGTTACAATTATTACCATTTTATTTCATATGTATTCCTATTAGCATTTTTTTTCTTAGATAGATAGGCTAGACTAAGTAACTTGTTATATATGACCCCTCTTTCTGTATTGCCCCCCCCCTGTGTCTTCCTTCTCACAGATGGTGTGTAAGTTTGCCCCTCTGTGTTTTTGCAATCACCTCTCAGTACCAGATTTCTCACCCTCGCGCTGCAGGGGGCTGTTTGCACAACTGGGGCAGTAAACACTCAAGACAAAATGCTCTTCTGCACCCCTGATCATTTTGGCAGATGGACTTATCGCTGCAACTTCTGTTGCTAAGACAACGCCCTGGTGCACGCCCCCTCCCCAGCGCAGGCAAGCCCCGCCCACCACCGCGGCTCAGCGCTATATAAAGCCGCAGCCTCCAGCCTGAGCTTCATTCAATCCGCTCAACCTTAAAGTCGTGACACTGCAAACTGAAGACTCGACTTATTCGTTCCGAAGGGGTTTTTTTTTGGACTACCATGATGAAATCTGCTTGTCTTGTCGCTAAACAGACGCGTTTCTCCGGAGCCCCAGGTTTTAGGGAGAACTCTAGGATGGCGCAGGCATCCATCAGCAGGTGAGCATTATATAAAGTGAACAAAATAATGTAAAATAACAGTTTTTTGGTAAAGTAATATTATATAAAGTTATCACAATGGTGACATTTTTATATGCATGATGCTCTTTTATATATAAAATCATATGCACATTGATTTTGCTGTTAACTCATTAAAGTAGCATCATATATTTTGTATTATTTTATATATTATATATCTATATCCTCTTGAAATCTGAATGTCCTCAAATGAGGACATGAACTTCATTGTCCCAACTTCATTGTCTATACATGCGTATATCGTTGTACCATCCTCATAGGAGGACCGTTAGTTAAAATTATTTTGCCAATCTCCTTCATGGTTGATTTAATTAAAATTTATCAGCTGTAAATAAAGAGGAAACAGTCAGTAGGAAATGCAATCGCAACATACCACTGTATATTGACTCTCATCATGTGACTTGTTCAGCAGGCCTGTCCTATGGAGACCGTGGCTCGTGACTGATCAGGATGCGCACACTGTGAGCCGGAGGACCAAGCTTATCTGTGTAAGTTTTCACTTTGATCATAGGCTTACCTGTGCATTTTACTTGAGCTTAAATAAATCCTGCCGCTTATCCAAAAACAGATACGAATAAAAGATTTGATTTGAAAATCTTTCTATAAAACATATTTAATCAAGCGCATTTAATTACACTGCTTTTAAAAAGGCAAAACGAAAAACCCCCAGGGGCTTACGGATAGGCATGTGGAGTGCATTAGCAACATTATGGTTGAGCAGAAGGTGTGACTTGTCAAGCTGTTTTGCTGACACCGAGCCAACTCTGTGCAAAGGCAGAAGGACCAACTGGAGCGCTGAGACACTCTGCCATATGGCACCGCTGTCTGAGCCGGAGTGAGAACTCCGACTTGGCGCCCAGCACCGAGGTGTAGAGAGAATAGCTTCCAGCATGCTAGCACATGCCTGCCGAGACTAGTAGACGCTTCTGGGGAATGTTTGGGTTAGATTTGCACTCTTTCCCTCAGCCCTGACACCTACAAAGTCACAGCTACTATATCATATATAGCCCAAGGTGCTATTCAGCTTTGTAGCTTGTTCTGATATCACCCCATAAATACCAGGCAGGAAGCTTGCGGTGGATGTTTTTCGTTTGTAAATCTATCCTTACACCTCTTTCTTCTCTCTTTACAGCCTTATTCCCGGCCAACGGTGCCAAGCAACACCATGGCAGATGGCAAAGCTCAGCCTTTCCAACACCCTGTCAGGTGAGCGCTCTTTTGTTTTGCTTGAGCAACACATTGCACAGGTCATGTTTTGGCCTGTTAACCTGTAACTCAAAAAAAAAAAAAGAGAGAGAGAGAACAAGATTCTAAATATCTATTCAATTTTGTTTTTCCATGACAGACTGTTCTGGCCGAAATCCAAGTCATTCGACTACCTCTACAGTGACGGCGAGGCACTTCTGAGAAACTTCCCAGTCCAGGCAACCATCTGCTTCTATGATGAGTCTGACAGCGAGGATGATGAGGACGAACAGGACGACTGGGAAGACGAGGAAGATGCTGACGACAAAGAATGCCTCAAACCTCAGGGCCATTTTTGCAACTATAACTGAATGACGATCGAACTTTGGAACAAACACGCACACACAAGGAACGTCTGACATCTTGTCAGGACTGTCTAATCACCGAGGGAAAACTACCAAACCAACCACAGCTGCATATTTCTGAATATGATCGCAAAAACCTGTTTTGAAAAAAAAAAAAAAAAGGACAAGGGGTAAATCTTCAGAACTGGATAGTTTTCCAAACTGTAATTTCCTCTGGGAAATGTATAACGCGAATCCCACATTGGGAAGAATGTTTCCAAGATGACTCAGGGTCTCTGGTTTTTTTGTATGCAAGATTCCTAAATCTTTATTATTTTATTATTTCTTTGTCCTTAATTTATGCTGTATATATCTGCACCTATAGATATTTATGTCCTATTTTTTTTACTTTGTGTAAATTGCACAATAAACCTAAATATAAAAATTACAACGAAACAGTGTGTTTTTATTTCTTCTTTTCTTTGCAAATTCAGGTTTTACTGAAACATCTGTCTTTATCTTTGGTGCTGGAGGGTTAAAGCCTTCTTGGTGTCATGGGTAACACGATGCCCATGCTGTGATTTTCAGCCTTTGGCAGACGCCCTTATCCACAGCAGCATACATCCTATACATCTGAGCAGTTAAAGAAGATTAAGGGAGTTTCTCAAGGGCCCAACAGTGGCAATTTGGTAGTTATGGGGTTTGAACCCAGCCAACACCTTAAACACTGAGCTACCCCTGTTATTTCACAATGCACAAACAAATACAGAAAATGTTTAATGCAATATGATTGCTTGCCCTTAATGTTCTTTCAGTACAGAATTACTGTAATCCTTTTCAGCATTAAAAGACACACCTTTTGAACTATTTTAACAGACCTCTAAAGCAGGATATTTCTGGCGTATAGTTGGATAAACTAGGACTCCAGCAACAAAATTATTCCCACTACATGTGGCACACACCCAAAAAAAAAAAAAAAGTGTGTCATGGATAAGCTCCATCACTGACCTAATAAATCCGACTGATTGTGCTTGGATGCTGGGAAATGTAGTTTTTTAATATAAGGTGTGGCATAGGAAGAGACCCCATGAAATCTCGTGCTGCATTTAATAATTTGACCAATTTGTTTAATTCCACTGTATCAACACTAGTAAGAAATTAAACATGTGTTTAATTAAAAACAAGCATTTATTTGCCACTGGGTGCCAGATAATTTGCCCGTGCCTAGACTACAATCCCCAGCTTATTTATTTTATTTTCATTCCAGAAGCATGACATTGCGCGTCCATAATAATGAAGAAGAGTTCCCATTGGTCAAGCAGAGGAAGCGCTGGATTCCTATTGGTCCGCGGAGACGTCAATCATCCGTCCTGCGTGACTCATGTGGAGGAAACAGGGATGGAAGGGATCAGCAGTGATAACGGAGAGGAAGGTAGGGGCTTTATTCTAACTCTGTGTACACGTTAAGGTACAAATCCACTTTACAACACACACTCGGCCTGATATAAACACGGGTTTGGTGTTTAAAGGGAATTAAAAGCAATAGAAACGCAAGCCTTTTGTCTGGGACTGTAAGGGTTCACGAGGAGTGTTCAGCTTCTACAAAGTAAAGCTGCTTCGATTCATATTGTATTGCTTATTATTTATTTATTTTTAATAAGGAGTGTTTTTAGTGTGTGTGTGTGTGTGTGTGTGTGTGTGAGGTTTGTAAGCTCCACATGGACAGGAGTAAAGTGTTGTATCAAAGACTAGAATAAATGTTCGTTTTGCTGCCGTAGAGAGAGAGATTGCAAAGTCTTTTTTAAAACTGTTAAATCTTTTAATGCTTGTATTTATTGATTTATAAGTCTGAAATGTGAATAAAACAGCGAATTCGTGACAATAACAGCGAAATAAAACACGTTTAAATGGCGGACGCTAACGGCACGTCTCCCCCTGCCCGTTTCTATGGAAACCACCGCCCTTGCCCCGCCCACTCCCTCTCACGCTCCCCTATAAAAGGCGGACAGCTGCTCCCATCAATCAGAACTTCACTCAGGAGTCAGAGGTGTAAGACCAGACCTGTGGAGCTGATCCAGTGCCTCCTCAACCTAATTCTAACCCTGATTTAAATAACAACACCCTTAAAAGAAAAAAAAATTAAATACACACTTATCACTAAGGATGGGAATCATCGGTCACCTCCCGATAGAATATTATCCAAATACCTCAGTGCTAATTTAAAATAAAAATTGTGATTCTATACAAGTATACAAGTATTCAGATTCGATATTACGTTTTCTCCCAGTTTTGTTACCATTTTTAACCCTTTAAAAAAAAAAAAAGGACAGGTTTAATGATTATTAAAATGTAGCCCGTTCCTTATAACATTTGTTTTCTCACTTAATTAAAAACCAATCGCAGCAATTAAACAGTACAAACTTCGGTTGCATCTGTTTATTCCGTCTGTTATTTCTAAACAAATGTAGCAAATAATTCACTCCCAGAATGTGTGAATAGTTCAGAGTGTACCCTCCTGTAGGATAATAAAGAAACGGAGACGTTTTACCGCCTCAAATGCCTCTAAAGTCCCAAAGTTCAACTTGACAGTGAGCGCGCGGGTTGAGTGGCTGCCAGGATGCGGGTGCGTGCGGCTTCTAACGCGGGCACATAGGGGCTTCTACCACGCGGTTTTCGACTAATTTGCGCTTGCAGTGTTTTGAGACTGGTTTAAGAGTGTGTAACGAGTGGGTTTGAGACTCATTTGCTTACAGAGTTTGGAGAAAACGGTAGATCGGAGGCAAAGGATCTAACGCACATGTTTTTTGATAATATAATAACATAAAAATAATAGCTTTTTGTTGCGCCACTCTGAAGCTACTGTGCTTGTTACAGAATTATTTATATCTGAGGCTGATCGGGTGATTACCGGTCACAGTATATATGTAAATAGTTGTAAAAAAAAAAAAACACACATTTTGGAGTCAGTGTGGCGGTACATGGATCACAATTTATAACTGAATAGATTTTTCCCCTCATCTCTACTTTTAACACATTTTTCCACACTATAGCTGGACACATATCGATTTTAGCCTAAAGCCACCAGCTACCTCAGAGTAATTTCATAACTCAAAGGCTAAAATTCAGACTGTGTTTGATGTGTAGTCTGAACACCGGATTAATCACACGAACAAACAACAATCTGGCTCCCGTGCGATCAGGTGGATTTCTGACATGTCAAATATTTTTGCCCATTTTCACATTAGGGCTCCGGAATCGTTTCCGAGAACGCTTGACGCCAATGTCTGGCTCATTTTATATCAGTCAGAAGACAATTGTTCCGCTCTCAGGAATTGTACCTCAGTCCACCTGAAGAGGTGGTCTCGGACACGGTTTGAATCAGATACGGAAGCCAAACGTGCCTGAGCATGGGAGTAGACCGCTGTTTCGACGTCTTCAGTGCTGTCGGTCTCCTCCAAGATCTCAGTGTGCGCATAGCACGTGCCAATCTAATCCTCTGACCTACACAGCCATAGCTGATAAAGTAGGAAGGCACGCTTGAGCATTGCTCTTGATATTTCTATATTTTAAAAGACATAGTGCAAAAGTTCCATGCTACGGCCATGCTGATATTCAGCACAACAGCAACAGTTCCACAAACACCATTTATTATCAACAGATTATGATTTGTTTCTTTATTTAACCAATGATTTTGGGTGAGATTCTTTGACTAAATGTACGCTCTCTCTATAAATATTTGTGTTTTTCTCTCGTATATGTCACGGGTACAAGTGTATTCTGTACTACAGTGTATAATACATCACATTGTACAGAGTTTGGGGTTCCCTGCTGGAACTGCTACCCCGCGACCCGACTTTGGATAAGCGGTTGAAGATGGATGTACAGACCCTAAAAGAAATCAGTAGCTATTAAATATGTATAGCACTGTTTTGTTTTTGTTTTTTTCCAGTCTGGAGGAGATCTTTCCCTTAGATGGGCTTATGAGACATTCCCCCTTTTTTTCAGAATTGTTTTAAGCTTCAGTCATTTAACAAACCGACTCAGGCAACAGGACTATGATACTGTATGTGTGTTTCCGTATATAGCCTTAATTTTGTCCCTTTCTTCATGAATAAGTAAATGTGCTTGTTTAAGGTCATGTTTAAAATTTTAAAGCAGAATGAGTGTGACACTGTCTCGTGCACTTCTGTTAACGCAGCTTTTTCTTATCTTCAGCACAGAATACCCTGCATTAAGTCCGTTGGTGGTAGCATGGCCGCAGGTGAGTAATTAGCATTAGACTAGATAAAGATTCTCTCTCACACACACACACACTTTCACACATTTAAAACAGTTCTGTCCAGTTTTCATTTACTTTATTATTTAAAAGGTAAGTTAAAACGTTCAATCCAGTTTCAGTTCTCCACCTCTGTACGTGTATGTGGTTCAGTACAATAAAGCCACTCACTTAGTGCCTACAAACTGAATTGTAGTAAATTCATGTCCTTTGGTGTTATGGACAATATTATATGGGGGGGGGGGGAATTACATCGCAGATTTTCTTGTTCTAGCTCAAAATTCTGGATTTGGATAAAAAAAAAAAAAAAAAAGAAAGTCTAACTATGTAACACAACTTATACATTATTACAATGTGTTCTAAAAAACTGAACACATTTTAGCAAATTGTGTCTTAGCAAAAATGTCTATTCAGACAGCCTGTAACTGACAACGTAAGATGGTATTAAAATCATTCTCATGGCTGGATTAGAAGTTGTTGAGATTTTTTCCCCCTGTGTATGGAGAGATCGTGGAACGTCCTGTATGTAGACATTCATATTTGACAGACAGGACAGTGGAGTGTGTGTGTCAGGCTGAGTGAATAAACTGAAAGAAATCTGGCCCGTCGTAGTAAGAGCAAAGTTCTTATAGTAAAATCTGTTCACTTGGCGGCCATCTTGGCGACGCTCCCGGGTGGTTATTTTTAGTCACAAGACCAAGCTGCTATGTCCTTGAATGAGGAATGATCCATTAATCAAGAACTGATAGGATTTGAAATTCCTGAAAACAAAAATAAGTTTTGAAAAGCTGTCTTTCTTACAGGTCCTTAAAAACTACTAAAAGTATTTAATAAACACAGAAACGCTGTGTAACTTTTAAACATCATGTTTTCTCCTGCCAAGCTTCCTCTCATCACTCCAGTCCAGTAGGTGGCGGTATTGCACCAACCACACACAAACTCTTAAAGAAGAACAATCTTTTGCTTTCTTGTACAGAATTCCTAAATGGGAAGGATGCAAACTCTCTCCTCAAGCGTTTTCCACGGGCTAATGGGTTCCTCGAGGAGTTTCGGCAGGGCAACATCGAGAGGGAGTGCGTGGAGGAGAGCTGCAGCTTCGAGGAGGCCAATGAGGTGTTTGAGAACAAGGAAAAAACAGTGAGTGCTTCTTAATATCAGCTCAAATACGTTACGTATCACATGAGGGTGAGTCAAAAAGTATCCACACTCTGGCTGTAGGATTGATTTTAATGAACTATTAGAGCAAGTCTCCTGAGGCGTTAAAAATCCATGTTCTCTCTCTGCTCAAGGCTTAGGCTGCTCTTTGCCTGCTGTGTGCGTGCGTGCGTGCGTGCGCGCGCGCGCGCGTGCGTCATTGGACACCGTGCCACACACACACACAGATCCCTCCTACTTTCACCTTCACACACACACACTCTACACTGAAACACTGCTCTGTCACGATTCTTTTCAAAGGTAAAGTGCAGGTTAATTTGTTGTATTTTTACTTTACAGCACTGATTCCGTATTTTGGAATACGAGCCGCTTCCGGAACGAATTATGCTCGTAATCCAAGGTTCCACTGTATATATTTGGCAGGTGTAAAGCATACATGTCTATGTTTTTTGTGTTAGTCCATTTTTATTTTATTTTATTATTATAACAGCTCAAGAAGCAACATGTTTGTGCACTTTCTAAAGATTTTAGTTTTGTTTTTGAATAAAGGGTTGGAAATTAATGCTTTTCTTGTTTTTTTTGGGGGGTGGGGGGGTATCCGATTAATCGATTAATCATAGAAGGGGGAAAAAATTACAGACAGATTAATCGATTATTAAAATAATCGTTAGTTGCAGCCCTAGTGTCAACAGTGTGGGCAGAAGTGTGTGGACGTGCATTGTCACAAAAGATCACTTAGATAGCGTTTCTCAGCGTTTAATCCGAAGTTTAGGCTTCAGCTTTTTAATAAGCGTCATACCGTAATGAGCACAGTTAATGGTTGAACCTTTTTCCTGATAGTGTTCCAATACTGGCCCTTGAGAATCCCAGAAAACTGATGAATTTTCCAGCTGAAATCGTGCTTTTGAACTTCTTCTTGCTCTGCGATTGACGATGTTTTCCGTTCCATACTCCGCCATTTACTCTCAGGCTCGTAGTGATGACCTGTGTCTCATCACCAGTAATGAGTCTCTTGAAGAAACGTTTTCCTTCTGTCGAGTATGGCTCCAAATATTTTGTTTGCAGATATCCAAACGCTTCTGTTTATGCTCGTCCGTAAGTTGTTCCGGTACCGGGTACACCCTCGGACCACAAAAAAAAAATCACAAATCGCTGCATGCTGCTCTTCTTTCGTGCAAATCACAAGCAGGGCATTCATTTTTGCTCGCATCTAATGGACTGATGCAACGAGAGACGGAAGCCTCGAACGGAAAGCACTGATAGGACAGTGCGGCTAACAGAAGTGTGAATATAACCAGTGTATATCATTTTTGACTTGCCCTTGATTATAAGCTGTGTAGTCAGCCTTTGTTCTGTCAGTGAGTGATCAAGTGATTGTGTAAGGCCTCTGAGTTTAGATTTGAGTCAGTGCTGAGCTCACCGAGCTGCTGTGAAGATGTTTGGTGTTGCGTAACTTGCCCACCAGACCAGCATCGCTGTTACTGCACAGAAATACTGCAGGATGTGATTTTTACTCCATGACGTGTTGTTTTTTTCCCCCTTCCCATTACACAAACACGGGATTGAAGAGATGAAGAGATTTGAACAGATTAAGTATTTAATTAGTGATGTGTATATATCCACAGCTATTCCTGTAGTATGTTATGTAACGTTATGTTAATTATGATGATAATCCATTGATGGAAGTCTTCTAACCGTAGATGGAGTTCTGGAAGACGCGCAGTTTGTACACCGTGAACAACAACGCGGACACGCGTTCGGGACGCGCCGACACCGTGTACATGGTTGTACCCCTGCTGGGCGTAGCCCTCCTCATTATCATCGCACTCTTCCTCATTTGGCGCTGCCAGCTCCAGAAGGCCACGCGCCGGCGCCCAGCGTACACGCAGAACCGCTACCTGGCCAACCGCAACACGCGCAGCCTTCCCAGAATCCTCGTACACCGCGACACGCCTTCGCATACGGACAACTCGCACTCCAACGAGAGGCACTCCAGCGCGGTGCTCGGCGGAGGTGAAAGGGAAAGAGGCGGAGTTATCTCAGGGACCCTGGACTGCTCGTTGCAGCCCCCGAACAGCCGCGGACTCTACGTGCAGGACTCGTCTATGTCCGTGGCGTCACGTCTGTCGGGGGCCACGCCTCCTCCGTCTTACGAGGAAGTGACAGGCCACTTGGAGAGCAGCAGCGACGAGGTCACGACCCCTTACAGCGACCCGCCACCCAAGTACGAGGAGATCGTTAAAGAAAAGTAAGGGAGTGTGTTAAGGGAGTGTGTTATGTAGAAAGGAACCTCAGTGTGTTTTGGATCCACCCAAAATTTCATAAGGGTGTACACGAGG